>PVJC01006637.1:0-31851 GCA_004026665.1 Murina feae | reverse complement strand
CACACACGCACACATGCTCACACATACGCATGTACACACACGCACACACGCTCACACACACGCTCACGCACGCAGTCACCAGGACTCGGAAAACCAAGGACACACACCCCCGCGGACTAGCAGGAGCCGCAAACGCCGGCCGCTGCCCGCAGACCCCACGCGCAGGCACCCGGGCCCTGGACGCGCAGCCCGTGCCTCGCGGACCTCGCAGCTCGGACCCGGGACGCGCGCCAGCCCCGCCGCCCCGCACAGACCCGGCTGCGCGCACCGACTCCGCCGCCCGGCCCCGCGGCGCCGTCTTACCGCGCACGGCCAGCTGCAGGCAGAAGGTCAGCGCCAGGAGCCCGCCGCCGCGGCCCGCGTCCCCCCGCGCCATGGGGCCGCCCGGGCCGCCGCCGCCCCGCGCCTGGGCCGCCGCCGCCGGGGGAGGGCGCGCCGGGCGTCAGTGGCCTGGGGAGGCGCGGCGCCGCGGGCGGGGGCGCGGCCTCGGGGGCCCGGGCCCGAGCGGGGGCCGGCGCGGGGGCCGGGGCTGCGGCCGCCTCGCCCGCCCCTCCATCGCCATCTTGGGCGAGCAGCCGAGGGGGCGGGGGTGGCGTCTGGCGAGCGTGGCCGCCCGGGCCCCGCCGGAGACCCGCGCCCGGGCCGCGCTGCGTCGGCCTCCGCTCGGCTGGGGTCTGCGCCCCGAAGCCCGGCCCCCTCTGCGTCGCGTCGGCCCCTGGTGGGCCCCTCGGTTCTCCGTCTCTTAGTCTGTCTCTGGGTCCACGGGTCTCTCTGCCTCGGGGTCTCCGTTTCTTTAACCTGTCGCTGCCTCGGGGTCTCCCCCGTCTCGGTTCCAGGCCAAATGGAGGCAGATTCGAGGACTGGGTCTCTGTCCGATGGCCCCTTCTTCCCTTCGAAGCCCAGCCGATCCCAGCCCAGGTCCTGTCCTGAACCCTGGGGTTAGCCTCTCCACTCGCTGCACCGACAGCTCCACTGAGGACAAGCCCGTTCCCTCCGATGCCATTCCGAGCGGAGAGCTTCTCCTGCCGCTGCAGTGCCCAGCCCAGGAAGGGCCTTTTCTCAGCCCCGAGCCCCCCCACATTCAGAAGTCTTTGCACACCTGAAGGGACAAGGAAGGTTTGATTGCTTTCATTTCACACATCGGGAAACTGAGGCTGGAGGAGGTGAAGACTTGCCTGAGGACACGAGGTCCGGGAGCTGCAGATGCAGGACCAGAACCCTGGTTTTCTGACCCCACTCATTCTGCTGCTGTGTCTTCTCTGTGCTAGCCAGACTGGCTGCCTCAGCATCCCACAAATATTTCTTGTTCTAAACCCAGGGACTTCATCTTCAGGCTAGGGTGGGGAGAGGACTACAGACTACATGGCCTATTTAAGGTCCCTTCCAAACCAAGATGCTGCCATTCTTTATTCCCTATGTTTCCAGGGCTTCCATGACTTAGAGCCATTTTGTCTCTGTACCCAGTAGGTGCCTTAACCCATCTGTTGCTGGGTAACCCTAATAATGATCTATACTTTGCAGACCTAATGGGATCTGGCACTTATTGATTTGTTCATTGCCAGGCCCATCAGCAGCATTTGACTTAGCCAATCACTCCCACTTGCTTCTCTTCCTGATCATCACTAAGTGACACCTTTGTACTAAAGATGCCTGAATGTAGACCTCCAGGCTGGACCATACCCCCTGAACCCCAGATGTATCCAGCTACCTGCTCAACATTTTCATTGGCTGAGTAATGTCCAAAGTTGAGCTCTGATCTTCCTGATTAAACCTCCCACAGTTTCCCCCATTCAGTTCCTAGGAGCAGCATTCTTCCAGTTGCTCAGGTCCAAAACATTGGAGTTATGCTTGACCCTTCATTTTCATATCCTTCCCCCTCTGTCTTCCCAGGACCACCTTGATACGAGCACCTCTTACCTGGACTATTGCAGTGGCCTCCACACAGGTCTCCTTGTTTCTGTCCTTATCTCCCTTCAGTCTTTTCTCAAAGCAGAATAAAAAGTGATTCTGGCCTTAGCTGGTGTTGCTTGGTGGTTAGAGGATTGCTGGTTCAATTCCCGGTCAAGGTCATGCACCTGGGTTGCAGGTTCATTCCTTGTCTCCAGTCGGGATACATGAGGGAGGCAACCAGTTGATGTAGTCCCCCCCGCCCCCCACCCAAATTCCTTCTACCTTCCACTCTTTCTGAAAAGCAATGGAGCCCTAACCGGTTTGGCTCAGTGGATAGAGCATTGGCCTGTGGACTGAAGGATCCCAGGTTTGATTCCGGTCAAGGGCGTGTACCTTGGTTGTGGGCACATCTCCGGTAGGAGGTGTGCAGGAGGCAGCTGACTGATGTGTCTCCTCTCTGTAAAAAATCAATAAAATACACTAAAAAAAAAGAAAAAAGAAAAGAAAAGCAATGGAAAAAATACCCTCAGAATCACAAAAAAGTGATTCTTTTAAAATGTGAATGAGATTGTGTCATTTCTCTGCTCGACACTCACCAGGACTGCCTAGCTCAGAGCAAAAGCCAAAGTCTGATCTGGAGGCCTGTTTTGCCTCTCTGACCTCCCCTCCCACACCATCCCCTTTGTTCACCACCTCTCAGGCCACACGGGCCTCCTGGCTGTAACTTGATCATGACCAGCAGGCCCCTCCCTCCTGCCTCCAGACCTTTGCCCAGCTAGTGCAAGTCTGAAATTCTGTCCCCCCACCCTCCCATCCTCACAACTTGCCCCACTCTCCCTATCTCGCTTCTTTCTAACATGCTCTACATTTTACTTATAGTCTGTCCCCCACTTTCCCTCCCCAACCAGAATGTGGGCTTCATGAGGACTGGGATTTTGGTCTATTAGGTTCACTGCTGAATTTTAAGCAGCTAGACCAGTATCTGGGACTGTGTAGGTGCCAGTGGCCAGGAGAAAAGATACAAGTCTCTACCCACAGGGACAATAGTAACGGAAGTGGCATGGGGGAGCTGGGAGGACAGGAGCAAGAGAAGGAGGGTGTGGTGGTGGTGGGTGTTGAGGAAGAAGTCTTTTTTTAAAAATATATTTTATTGATTTTTCTACAGAGAGGAAGGGAGAGCGATAGAGAGTTAGAAACATCGATGAGAGAGAAACATCAATCAGCTGTCTCTCGCACGCCCCTCACTGGGGATGTGCCCGCAGCCAAGGTACATGCCCTTGACTGGAATCGAACCTGGAACCCTTGAGTCCACAGGCCAACGCTCTGTCCACTGAGCCAAACCGGTCAGGGCTAGAATGGCTATATTTATGTTATGAATATTTTACCACAATAAAAAGAATACATATAATCCCTTAAAAAATCAAATCCCAGCTCCTTCAAGGTGATCCCCCATCTCAAAGGCACTGGATTGTGTCTGCCGCAAACAGCAATTCCTTCATTTGTGTAATTTATGTCCGTCTTGTGTCTCAGATCACACTGGAAACTCCTTGAGGGCATCAAACAGGTGGTCATGCCTGCAGTACACTTAAAAACCAATTGCCTGGAAAGCAAAACACATTTCCCCAAAGAATCAGCAACGGTGAATGGTGGCGCTGTTCTCAGACCACCCAATCAAAACCAACCTCACACACTGAATATCTGGAATGTTACATATTGGCAATGAAAACATATTGCAGAAAAACATTGGGAATAGTAGCAATTAGAATGGGGGGAAAAGCAATGGAAAGGTTGAAAAGTTTGGGATTGAATTAGTAACAATACATACACTGGGAAAAAGATAATTATTAACTAGGCAAAACAGAAAGTTCTGCATGAATAAAATGATTCAGTTTGTTTACACGACTCATCTCTGAATACGTTGACATAGCCATAATGATGTAAACATTGAATATGGTCTAAGTGAAATTACAATAAGACTATATTGAAAAAATGAGGGAGATGGGATGTGTATGTGTTTGGTGGAAATTGGAGGAAAAAACAGCCAAATTTGAATCTGCCATAGCAGGATGCCTCTCGATAATACCTAAAAACTGGGGGGGGGGGGGGGGGAATCACAGGATAACATTACAAACATTTTATTCGAAGATTTGTTTTAGAATTTGACTCCTTAAACTATGGAGTCAAGCCTGTAGCCATGACAAATTAAAACTAAATTTAAAAAAAGTGATGCAGGTCTCCGTTCACACAGATGCCTCCTGGCACTGACCACCCTCTGCAGGCAGACACTGTTCCAAGTGGCCCATTCCCATCACCGCCTTGCTGCTCCCAACAGCCAACTCCTGCCTGGAACCACAGCTCCTCCAAACCCACCTCGGCTGCAGGCTAGCCTGCCCAGCATGCTGGGGATTCAGGTGGCTCCTTTCTGGTCCCCATTTGTGAGGGCTCCTGAACCTGCATCAGCACAGTGGCCTGTGTCATCTGTCTCCTCCTGAAGTCTCTCAGCGCCCCGCGTACAGCTGGGTACACGGACCTGGATGGCCCCGCACCTTCAGCAGAACTGAAAGGGAAGTAGTGCGGGTTACACTGTCCACCCCTCTGGAAGCTGTACCCTGCCCTGCAGGGTCTGTCCTACCCAACAGCTTTCTTCCTCCTCAGTTCCCCCATCAAAGGATGTCCATTCCATGGCCCACTCTCCCCTCTGGTCCCTCAGGCAAACTAAGTCATTTAGGTGAAGCAAGGACAGCCCAGGGCAGATGCATGACTCATGGCTCCCATTATCCAAGGCCCTTCGCACTCCATCCCCAGCATTCTCCCCTCCTGCCTCCTAGTGTGCCATTCTTCCCCTTTATTCCTTCATGTCTGTGTGTGAAAATTCCCTTTGCCCGGTAGGTGTGGCTCAGAGGTTAGGTGTAAGACCATGCACCAGGAGGTCAGCGGTCACCGGGTTGTGGACTCGATCCTCAGTGGGGGGCGTGCAGGAGGTAGCTGATCAATGTTGATGTTTCTCTCTCCTCAATGTTTCTATCGCTTTCTCTTAAAAACCAACATATACATGCCTGGCTGTATTATAGCTCAGTTGGTTACAGCCTCATCCCAGAACACCAAGATGGCAGGTTCAATTCCCAGACAGGGTATATACAAGAATCAATCAATGAATACATAAATAAGTAGAACAACAAATTGATGTTTCTCTCTCTCTCTCTCCCTCTCTCTCTCTCTCTCTCTCATCATCAACAGCAGAATTCCCTTTGCTTGGAATGACTTCCTCCCACCTGGGGAAATTCACTTTTTTTTTTCCATAATGACTTTAACCTTTAATTTTCGCACAGTTTCTTTTTAAAAAAAAAATCTTGAAGGGATATTTTAGGGGAAGTGTTTTTTTTTTTAATTTTGTTTTATTGCTTAAAGTATTACAAAGAGTGTTAAATAAGTCTCCATTTTTTCCTCTTGACCTCCCCCCCCACCCCCCGAAATTCACTCCTTAATTCAAATGCCACCTCCTTTGTGCAGCCTTACCTGACCCTCCTCTTTTCACTGCCCAGAGAAAATAATAGCTCATGTTTGCTGTGTATTGTGTGCCAGACACTAGGAGCTTTGCAAGCGTTTTCTCATATCAAAGCTCACATCATTAGCTCTAGGTTATAGAAGAGAAAGCCGAAGCACAGAGAGGTTAAATAACTTACCCAAGGTCATAGAGTAGGAAGTGGTTCTGCAGAATACAGTATGGCGGGCTCTCTGGGTCAAAGCCCACACTCCTTCCTAACTGCTGTCCTGCTCTGCCTCCTGGGGGCTCACACAGCACTAACACATCTCCCTTTGCACTGGCCCTCTTGTTTCCATCTCCACTTCTGAGAATCCTTTGATAGTAGAGAATATGCCTGACTCCTCTGAGCATCCTCAGATCCCTGGATTCCTCAGCGAGAGCCAAGCCCATGGCAGCTGCTCAATTCCTGTTGCTCACTCACGGATGAGCGAAGCCAGAATTAGCATTCCACTTCGGCACTGTGACCTCTCTGAGCTCTAATTCTTTCTGGGGTAGGGACATAGGAGAAATAATAATAGAATCTAACCAATGTCCCCTAGCTTATTGCGAAAATCCAATTGAACATGATGCGGTCATAAGGAAATATTCTTTAGGTGGTGGGACACTCGTCATTCAAATGTTAGCCGTTGAAATGAATCACCTGCTCAAAGGTAAACATGCTATCCCTAACCAGGGCCTTACAGTTATTGACACCTTTATCTTAATCATGCGCAATTCTGGAAGATCAGCCCTTGGGAAGTATTTGAGGCCAAGGCAGAGTCCACCTACCCCCAGGGGAGGGAGGCTTCTGTACCCACCCTTCTTGCTCAAGTCCCAGAACCTGCAGTTCTCCCAAGATCTCCAGGGCTGAGTCATGTTCCTCTTCCCACCCAGCATCTATCTTCTCCCCAGGGCTTGGGCCTGGCAGCTCAGGTCCTGGAGAGCAGACTGCTCCCACTGGCAGTGTTATACTCTTAGAGGAGGTAAGGTCAGATCAACAACAGGAGTGCCAACTTGAACTTCATAAGTCACTTCCAAGTCCCCATCCCCTGCTAGGCCTGTGCTTGGCACTTTGGCCTCACAGCAGCTCTGAAGGAGTATTAGAATTCCACTTTAGAGTCCAAGGTCAGAGAAGTAAAGGGCTTGTTCAAGATCATAACTGCTGGACTCGAACCTGTCTATCAGATTCCAAATTCTCTAGTCTTTCCCAGGCTCCCCCTTCTTTCTCTGGGCAAGTTCAGGGAGAATCCTCTCCAAGACCCACCCAGTACATGCGTTCTCAGCATGAGCTCAGTCCTTGAAGGAACTTAGATTTCAGACTAATACCATATTTCCTGGATTCTAAGATACATTCTTATTCTCATTTTTATATATCAGGTTCTTACAAACAGTAACATCTTAGATTTTAGGAAATTTAGTAGGTGTCCTAGAGACTGCATCCAAGTGTCTCTGTCCAGCTCCCACCTAGTTTTGTGCCTTTGGGGAAGTCATTTTACCCGCCTGTACCTCAGGGAGTTCATCAGCCTGACTTTTGGTACCAGCTCTGCCACTCAACAGCTGTGTGGCTTTGCAGTCTTCTCTGGGCCTCAGTGTACCCATCTGATGGGAAGGGTCACTGTGGGTTTGTGGGTTTTTTAAAAAATATATTTTATTGATTTTTTTACCGAGAGGAAGGGAGAGGGATAGAGAGTTAGAAATATCGATGAGAGAGAAACATCGATCAGCTGCCTCCTGCACACCCCCTACTGGGGATGTGCCCACAACCAAGGTACATGCCCTTGGCCGGAATCGAACCTGGGACCCTTCAGTCTGCAGGCCGACGCTCTATCCACTGAGTCAAACCAGTCAGCTGGCCACTGTGTTTTTGAGGGGTCACCTCTTCTTTGAAGCTGCAGAACATGTGTCCCCCATCATGCAGAAGTAAGAAGCTGAGCCGCTCTGGGTGAAGCAAAAGCTGAAGGGCCTAGATCCCTGTGGTTTCCTGGCAGGGGCTGTGGCTCCCTCACTTTGGCAAATTCCTCTGCGCAGCTCTGGTTTGGAAGAAGGAAGAACCTTGCTCTGGGAGGTAAAAACGGAGCTAGCAGACCTGGGCTCAAGCACTGACTCTGTTACTAGAGGCCTGGTGCATGGATTCGAGCACATTGAAAATAAATTAGAAGAAATATTTTAGAGGCTGGGAAGGGACTGAGAGAGGTCGGCCAGCCAGGGAGGGACCGCAGGATCGCTTCAGAGGGTGTCCTGCCCATCTTGCCCAGGCCTGATTGGTCGAACCCCAGCAGCAAGCTAACCTACCGGTCAGAGTGTCTGCCCCCTGGTGGTCAGTGTGTGTCATAGCGACTGGTCGAATACTCAAAACAGTTGGACACTTAGCATATTAGGCTGGTATTATATAGGATTATTTTATTTATTTATTTGTTGTTAATCCTCACCTGAGGATATTTTTCCATTGATTTTTAAGGAGATTGGCAGAGAGAGGGGAAAACAGAGAAACATCCATGGGAGAGAAATACATAGATGGGTTGCCTCCTGCACAAACCCTGATCAGGTCAGGGAGGAGCCTACAACCAAGGTACATGTCCTTGACTGTAATCAATCCCAGGGACCCCTTGGTCCACAGGCTGATGCTCTATCCACTGAACCAAACTGGCTAGGGCACATGGACTCCTGTTAAACAGCTGGGATGGCTATGGTCTAATCACTTCCCGGCGTGGGCCTCAGCTTCTCATCTGTAAAGCAGCAGATGAGACGATATCTAAGAATCTGCTCTGGCTCTCTACTCTGGTTGCACATTAATATCACCTAGGGAGCAAATAAAAAAAAAATTAAAAGATGGCAGACCAACCCCCCCCCACACACCCCCTCACCCTACCCCTGCCCCATGTTGATTAATTGATCCCAGGAGCAACTCAGATGTCAACATTTTTAAAAGCTCCCCTGGCAACTATGATAGCAACCAGGGCTGAGAAGCACCACTCCACCAGACCTAAAGCTTCAAAGAAAAAAATTCCAATGAATGACAGTTCAAAGAAGGAGTCCTAAAAGCTTAAATTAGGAGAATTTGGTTTCTTTTGCAGCCTTACAAGTAAATTGGTAGATGGGTGCTTAGGAACCTTTAATCTATGAATCAGACAACCCTAACTGAGGGAGGTCAAAAGATTTTTTGCTACTCAAGGATTAGCAAGTGATTCCTACATATCTACCCCTGTAGTAGGCATAATGTAGAGAATTAACCAAGCGTAATATAATGCCTACTCTCAGAGTCTGTAATCTAACCGGAGAAGCAAAACCAGGGGCAAACAGTATGTTATAAAATGAAGTGCTAACCCTGAGATACGTTTACTGAGTATTTTTATTGCATACCAGGCACCACAGGCGTTGTATAGTAAATGAACTTAATCCTCTCGACAAACCGACAAACCCAAACCCTTAAGGAGAGAGAGTTCTGTTATTATTCCTATTTCACACCTAAGGAAACTGAGGGTCAGAATGTTATGTAAATATGCCTAAGCCATAAAGCTAGCAAGAATCAGAGGCAAGGGTTGAAGCCAGGCTCCAAAGCCAGTGCTGGAACCATTTGCCATGCTGTCCATCCCAGGTGAGGGAGATTTCCAGTCAAGCTCCATAGGATGCCAAGAGGAACCTGGATCTAACTTCAAAGAATGTGTTCTACTAACGGAAAGAGGAAACCCTAGGATGCTTGTAGCTGAGTGAAGAGTCAGTGGGGGGTGGGCGGGGAGAGGGAGGGAAGGAGTTGAGTCTGGTGACACAGGGCCTTGAATGTCAGGCACAACTTAGGGACTGGAGCAGCCAAGAGAATTTATCATGCCTTTAACTGGCTGTGACCTCTAGTGAGGTAGGAGGTGAAGTTGGTCCAGAGAACAAGGCTGGGTCCTCTTCACCTTTGTTTTCTCATAGCCTAACACAGGCCTGGCACATGTTTGTTACTAAATATTTGCTGAGTGAAAAGTTGAGAACTGTTTCTTTTAAATCACTTGGAATTTTTTTTCAATATCATTTTATTTTTTAAAAATTTTTATTGTTTGAAGTATTACATATAGTATTACTTATGTCTCCTTTCCCCCCACATTGACCTCGTCCTGACCACCCCCACTCCCCAGCACATGCCCTCACCCCCCAGTGTCTGTGTCCACTGGTTACGCTTCTATGCATGCATACAAGCCCTTTGGTTGATCTCTTACCCACTCCCCTGCCTTCCCTCTGATGATTGAGTTTGTTTGATGCTTCTCTGTTTCTATTTTTGTTCATCAGTCTATGTTGGTCATTATATTCTACAAATGAGTGAGATCATGTGATATTTATCTTCCTCTGACTGGCTTATTTCACTTAGCATAAAATGCTCTCCAGTCCATCCATGCTGTTGCAAATGGTAAGAGTTCTTTCTTTTTTACAGCAGCGAAGTCTTGTGTAGATGTACCACCGTTTCTTAACCCACTCATCTACTGATGGGCACTTAGGCTGGTCCCAAATCTTGGCTAAATTGTACTGCTATGAATATAGGGGTACATATGTCCTTTCTGATTGGTGTTTTTGATTTCTTGGGACATATTCCTAGAAGTGTGGTTACTGGGTCAAATGGGAGTTCTGTTTTTTAATTTTTTGAGGAAACTCCATACTGTTTTCCACAGTGGCTGCACCGTTCCCACCAGCAGTGCATGAGGGTTCCTTTTTCTCCACATCCTCACCAGGACTTGTCATTTGTCGATAGCCATTTGACAGATGTGAGATGGCATCTCGTTGTTGTTTTGATTTGCATCTCTCGGATGATTAGAGTCACTTGGAATGCTTTCATTTGAAACCAAGTTATTTCTCATTAAAACAGGTATTCATCTGTGGAAATCTTAGTCTTCATCTCCATGCTGGTGAAAGAGCAGCTGCAATCAGCACAACACACAGCCCTAGACTGAGGCAGGAGCAATAGGAATGAGGACTGGACAGTGGCGACAATGCAAAGCAATTAACTGGTGTGGCAACACTTCATTAAGTACCTGACTGAACTAGGAAATAGCTTTCACTTCACACTTAGGGGGCAACTATGATCATGTATATGGCCAGCAACCTAGCCAACACGGAGAGTTCATTTTACAGAAGGGCAGTGTGATTTCCACCTGGCCAGAGGACCTTTCTACAAAGAAGTGTCACCGGTGAGTAGAATGTTAAGTTATGTCACTTCCATAAGGTGCTTTTCCAGTGAAGGTGGAAAGAGGTAGGGAAATTCCTGGAACTGGCAGAAAACAAATATCCTCACTAATTGTTTCCTCAACTTCTATTTCAAGAACTCAAGTCTGGGAGCCAACTTAGAGAGCATCTCTCAGTAAGAAGTTCATAGCAAACTCAACAATCTCATTGCCTGTGTCAAAGTGGAATCCCTTCCAGTTCATTTCAATGGGAGCTCAACTTCTTCCAGGGTGGGAGGGCCAGGTACCAGATCTGTGGACAGAACTAGGCGGATGAACATTTAAATCCTGGTGATTCCCCAAACCACTCAAAGCCCAAAATAAAATTATGGTTATGCATCTCATACAGAAGCTGTTTCAACTCTGCTCACCTAATAAGTACTAAGGGATCAAACATTGTTTCTTCATAAACAGAGTGGGTGATGTTAGGCCAACAAGAAGTCCAAGCCCTAACTGGTTTGGCTCAGTGGATAGAGCGTTGGCCTGGGGAAAGGTCCCAGGTTCGATTCCGGTAAAGCGCATGTACCTTGGTTGCAGGCACATTCCCAGTAAGGGGTGTGCAGGAGGCAGCTGATCGATGTTTCTCTCTCATCGATGTTTCTAACTCTCTATTCCTCTCCCTTCCTCTCTGTAAAAAATCAATAAAATATATTAAAAAAAAAAAAAGAAGGGTTTCAAGGCCAGGGCTCTTGCTCTGATCTGACTGGGGCACTGGAGCCCTAGAGCCCTAGAGCCCGCACCTCAGAACAGTCTTTGCACAATGTATGGCTAAGTTGAAAGCTGATTTTTGATTAGCATTAAATCCAGGCTAACTTAAGAGACCAAAGTAGTCTGACATTTTTTTCAAGTTAATCATTTAAAAAAAAAATGTTTTTATTAAATTTTAGACAGAGAGGAAGGGAAAGGGATAGAAACATCAATGAGAGGAATATCATTTATCAGCTGCCGTCCACATGCCCTCACCCCCCCACTGGGGCTTGATTCTGCACCCTGGACATATGCCCTGATTGGGAATTGAACCGGCTATTTCTTGGTTCCTGGGTAGATGCTCAATGGCCGAGCCACACCGGTGCACCCAAGGTAGTCTTTAAGTTTCTCAGAACGCCATAAATAGATTATGTTACTCTTTTAGAGCTTGGGTGGGCCTGGCTGGTCACTTCTGGCTGCAAGCAGTCTCAACAGGCTAATCTAGAGTATATTAATCACAGTGTGTCATATAAATGTCTTTTTTTTTGTCATAAGGTAAAAAAAATTAGAAAAGGAAACATTGTTCTATAGCATTGCTGTTTCACGGTCATCTTTATTCCTAATAATTTTAGTATACAAATTAAAGTTTAAGCAAGATTCAAATACATAATATAGCAGTGGCTCTTTCAGTACAATATCCTTTTGTGAATCTGATAAAGTCAAAGCCCTTCTTCCAACAACATACCTCCATTCCTTCATACAATATTTTGTACACTTCAGAGGCTTATAGGGTCTGTTCTGGAAAGATCATCAGACAAGCCAAAGCATACTAATTTTAGAGGAGTTTATCTGCTTACTTCCCCCCACCCTTTCTCTTGTACAGCTTCAAACAACCAGAGTTGTCAAAGAAAAATATGAAAAAAGCATTACACTGAACTCCCTTAAAATTTCCCGGGGAATGTGCAGAAACCACTATCAATCCTGAGTGGCATTTCCAAGAAACTGGCAGCTAGCTGCTCCGGGAGGATATGCTAATCACTGGCTCCAAGCTCCACCTCCCCCGGCAGCACTAACTGATGGAGCTGGGAACCACCTGCAGGTACAAAGCCATCTCTGCACACCTCCCTCTGGTTTGTGTTTACAGGACTAGAAGCTCCATGTAATCACCTACAGCCTCCCTTCTCCACTGCAAGCACGTGACCTCGTTCATGTGTATTCATCACTCCACAATCAAGGCAACATCACCAATCAAGGCAACATTGTACAAATGGGGAACAGGGGGAAAAAGGAACGTTTACATCAATTAATTTTAGCAGCATCTTTATTGCAACAAAGAACCTGTAATAAAATGCGACAAAACTAATATTTTGCTTTACATGATTAAAAGCTATGTAGCTGAAAATGAGAAAACCCATAAACTTACTGGTGTGAGACATGCAATTCTTTTTGTACAAGTCAATGCTTAAAACAGCAGGCACTTTATGTTCTAAAATTAAAGACCTGAACTCCAATTGTGCTGAATACAAACAAAATTTGTATTTGGGTTATTTAAAAGCAAACACATGAACACTACTTTTTCTCTGTAAGGGACTTCCGAAATGATTACCTAGAGCTGGCTCTTGACAAGCAAGCAGGAGCCAGCACCTTGCACTGACATGTCTCCGTATTTTAGGCTGCAGGATGATCAGTGAGGCCGGGAGGGGTTGGAAAGTGGAAGTTAAGGAAGTTTCCTTATTCCTTTATGTCCGCCAGGAATGACACTCACACATCTTAGTTTATACAAGGCCATGTTTCGTACTTCAAATAGCTCTAAGTCGGGCTCCTAGGCTTAAGCAAGCACTCTATATCCCAATCCTCCAACCCCCCACACTACACCAAGGAAGACACATTTAGTACAGCAATTTTAATTAACTTCAGAATGTCATATACTAATGAGAAGTACAGCTTCATTAATAAGCATGCTTAGCATTTACTTTAGAATGGAAAAATTAACCATTTTATGTTATCTTTAAAATGTTTCATAGGAATATATTAATAAATACTTCTTTAAAAATTTGCCTTTTCTACATATTTAACTACCATGAGTCAGGACATCTGGATGGAGTCTAGTACCAACTGAGCACTAACTGGCCATGGGTATATATTCTTCTCTTTATATATGTTGGTTTCTCCTCTAACAAAGAATATGAGATTATATCAAAGATGTAATAGCTTGAAAATGTATGATTCTATAAGAAGAAGACATCTTATAGGAATCATTCCACCTCAAGAGAGAAAGTTGCTAGAGAGGTAGGCTACACCTTCCGCGAGGAACCAGTAGTTAAAAAGTAAGCATCATTATCTATATCTCATTCTTTTAAAAAGTAACGCATGCACCGTGACTTCATCCTCTTGTATGAGGCTTTGGAAATGAGCCAGGAATAGCACAGAGGGAAAAACCTTCATTCTGAAAGGACTCTCCAGAAGAGGGGATACAGTTGATGTATCTTCTTCTTTTAGTGAGAAGGGACCACTAGTTAGCACAGGTGAGCAGCTGTTTTGACTATTTTAGGTTCTTGTAAATCAGTACAGTGTAAAAATTAACCATTATTTTCTCAATCCAACTCCCTTATCTACAGAACAGTTTCTTAAAGCAGCCCACCAATGGCTTCCTCTAGAACCACCAGGAAAGCTCCTTAGAAATAGAGATTCCTGGTCTCCGCCCAAATAAACCAAATCCAAATCTCTAACAGTAGGGTTCAAGCCTCCATTTCCTTGAGTTAAGTGTCCCAGATTAATTTTAGATTTTTAGACCCACTAGCTTAACAATGCACAGGCAACTATACCTGCCAATGGTTGATCAAGGGCATCCCTTAATCAAGCCTACAAAAACCCCATTTGATGTTTAACCTAGTGCTTCTTGGATCTCATCGAAACTGCTGCTACTTTTATATACTCCTGCCTTTCAAGTTGTTACCTCTGGATAAGGGACCAATAGTTTCAGTGATATTTCTACTGATTGCTTGAATTGACTATGATGTTTTTCACATCAGTTTAAAACAAATTTAGTCAAGCTCTCTTTCTGTAAGTGATTTCAGTCAGGTATTTTTCCCTCTATAGAAGGAGATTGGCATTTAAGTGACTGGGAATTATAACAGAAGCATTCCTTGTGATAGAAGAAAAGGAGAAGGCAAGATGCAAAAGGAAAACCTGTGAATTCAAGAGTGCATGCGGTTTTTAAAGGTTTGTTTTGGTAAAATAAGAGATGCTATTTTGAAAGTCTTCATGAGTAAGAGGCTTCAAATGGATAGCTTCTAAAAGCCATTGTCCATATCATTTCTACATTTATATAAGGATAGATCCTTAGCTGCCAACTAGTTCACAAAACCACTTTCAACCATCAGATATATACTTAAGTCTTGTGGGAAAATACTTTCTTGGGGAAGAGAAGTTACCCAAATCAATTTAATTTAACACTGAAAAAAATAAACAAATCTTCGCATGGGAAAATATCATAAACAAGTCAATAATATACAGACAAAAGGGGAAATTGTGGCACCTATTATACAGTATAAATACACAAACAGCAAAACCTTCCCCTTCCCGTGGCCAGAACCACCAGGTCACCCTGCCTTCTGGACTCCCTCCACTTCCCACTTGGCCCTCACTGATCAAGCCCCCCTCTGATGCAGTCACCATTCTTACTAATGGAGGCTGTGCTCTCTGTGGGAGAAATCTCCTCTGTGTAGTGGTGGGAGAGAGAGTGAAAAACAACAACAATTTCCTTAGAGTGTTGTTTCAAAATAGTGGTAGCAACTTTCCAAACACTGAGGTTTGTGATAAACAGGGTCAAACTCGGGTGCCCTCTCCATTACTGGCTCCAATGTAAGCCATCTGCACCCCAAGACTCTAGGGGACAGATCCCAATCAGCACCTGAAAGCCTCCGAGCTCTGTGACAGCCTGCTAACCCAGGCAATGCCATGACCATTCAAGAAACTGCTCGAGGCTTTGAACACTGAAAGAGACATTCATGGCTTGTTGGGGATCAGTTTATGGTAAAGAGGTTGTTCTGGAAACTTCTTTATTTTAAGCTCACAATATCTAAATTATGCTCAAATAATTAAAAGAGGATCAAGATCATTTAAATTTGTAAGGTTTCTAAACTAAAAGAAAATAACAAAAAGATTAGAATTATAAAAGTAATTCTTAAGGAACTTTTGCTCTCCTGAATAACATTATAGTCTATAAATATAAAAAGAGAGTAATTTTAAAATTCTGCTTTCCTTAACATTCTAGGAGTTTAAATTTTACTTTCCAGACTTTTTCATGAGGACTATTGGTCAAATTATACTTCTTAGTCCTTGAGCAGACCCTCCTCGCCTTCTCCTTTCCCTGTCATTCTCCACACCCTAGGCTCCCCCACCCTACTGAGGTTCCTTTCCATCTCTCGAAAACCCTGGAACATTTTAATAAGGAAATACCCAATGGAAACTGGCACCACTACATTTTCTGAATACAAGTGAATGTGTACTTTTACCTTTTCCTAAAGGAAAATAAATCGCCAGTAAATATTTAAGCTCTAATCATTTGATTAAAATTGTTTTGCCTATAATTATCAATATTATAAGACTAATTAAATACATGCTACATACAGGGAAAGGAAAAACTCACTCTGCCATTTCATCGAAGAGAACTATTTATACTAGATACAGTTAAAATTGTCTAAAAACCGGTCAGATCATGAATGAAACAAAATATGTGTCTTTAGGAGGCCACTAAGTTGTCCTTGAAAAATCATTAATGACTGGTTAAGTCATAGATTTAATAGTGATTAGTTCATAACATGCTGGATACACCCCAAGCGATGACGCTTAAGCTATTCAATTACATTTAAGTGCTATCAAGTCTGTAACTAGTCAGAGATTCTGGAATTGAACCAACCAATCACTAATATCATATTTTACGAACTCAGAAGTATACTGTAAAAATACACTAATTAAGTCCATGAGGTTTATAATGCTATTAAAAGTGGGGGGAAAAAGGTAATATGGATACATAGTGCTAATGTCTTATTACTTCAGTAATTCTCAAGGTATTGCTGGGTCCTTTAGAAATACGTGTCATTCCATTTTCTGTGTGTATGGTTAAAAGTATCAGATTACTATCCATGAATTGTAGATGCCTGCATGGCACCAAATATACTTTTAGAAGTAAATGTTATGTGGCAGGTATCAAAATGTGATGATCAATTCTATATTTTCTATTGATTAAACCCCCGCATTTGGTTAAACAGCCAGTGTATACCAGAGTTCTACACAGGTCAAAATTATATCACTTTCAGAGCAGCAATACGTGATCCAAGGTTTTCTTGAAGGTAGTGCAAAAGATGCAGTTCATAATGTTCTCCAGATTCAGGAACTCTTATGCTGTGTCTCTCCTGAGGATAGATCTTAACAACAACAAAAACAAAAAACAAAAAATAAGAACTTAATAATACATCTCCTTCCAAAGATTTCAACAGGATTAATAATATAAAGCATATCCTCTCCAAGATATTACACACATTCAACCTTCTAGAGACCCCTCTCCTCTTTTTAAATTAATTTTTCAATTACAGTTTACATTCAATGTCATTTTATATTTGTTTCAGATGTACAGCACAGTGGCTAGATGATCATATACTTTACAACCCCAATATTTCAAGAACCCACCTGGCACATTACATAGTTATTGCAATGTTGCTATATTTCCCATGATGTACTTTATATCCCCATGACTATTTTGTGACTGCCAATTTGTACTTCGGAACCCCATCACCTTTTTCACCCAGCCAACCAACCCAACCTCTCCTCTGGCAACCATCAGTCTGATCTCTGTATCTATGTGTGCTTCTATTTTGTTTATTTTGCTCTTTAGAGTCCACATATATGTGGAAATTATTCGGTATTTTGTCTTTATATGTCTGACTTATTTCACTTAGCATAATATTCTCTAGGTCTATTGCAAATGGTAAGATTTCATTCCTTTTTATGACCAACTAATATTCCATTGTATATATGTACCACAGCTTTTTTATCCACTTGTCTATTGATGGGCACTTAGGTTGCTTATTGTAAATAACACTGCAATGAACATAGGGGTGCATATATTCTTTTGAATTAGTGTTTTGGGCTTCTTCAAGTATCTATAATAATAAAAGCATAATATGCTAATTAGATCCGACAGCTGAACAACCTTCCAGACGTCATTCCAGTCATCCTTCCAGACAAAGCCACCACAGTGGAGGCTGAGGCAGAGGTGGTTAGGGGCGATCAGGCAGGCAGGCAGGTGAGTGGTTAGGAGCCAGCAGTGCCAGATTGTGAGAGGGATGTCCAACTGCCAGTTTAGGCCCAATAAACTGGCAGTCGGATATCCCCCAAGGGGCCCCGGATTGCAAGAGGGTGCAGGCCAGGCTGAGGGACTCCCCCCACCCCACCCCTGCACGAATTTTGTGCATCTGGCCTCTAGTATACCCATAAGTGGGGTAAAGACAGTCTATACAATAAATGGTGTTGGGAAAATTGGACAGATACATGCAATAAACAAACAAACGACACCATCTTCTTACAGCATATATAAGAATAAACTTAAAATGGATTAAAGACTTAAATGTAAGACCCTTTCTTCTTTTTATAATTCCCTATTATCACTAAGCTTACAGGATTTATGTGTAGACCAATGGTCTTCAAATGTATTCTGCAGACTTCTTGGGTCCTCAAACACCCTTTCAAGAGACACACAAACTACTTTCAGAGTAATACTGAAGTATTATTAGCCTTTATTTCCTGGGTTGGCATTTATATTGGTAATACAAAAGCAATGGTAATAGTGCTGGTGCCTTAGTATGAATCAGGGCAATGACATTAAGTTGTATTAGAAGTCACAGTATTTTTCACCACCACATAATTGCAGTAAAAAGGAAAAATGCCAATTTCACTTAAGTTTCAAAAAAAAAATTAGAATTAAATTTTCTTAAATTGCAACTCTTGAGTAGATTTCTTTTTAATATTCTGTGGTGATGAAATGGAAAGAACACATAAATTACTTCTGCTAGCAGATGTCTCAAGAAAAACGTGTGCAACCGAGTTGCAAGCTGAACTGCCACTTTCTACCTGAAATTTTATTTTTAACATGACAGAAGGCTGACAATTCTGATGACTCAGACTTGGGTATCTGGCGACATCTTCTCAAAAATGGATGAAGGGATCTTGGTCACTACAAGGATAACACTGACAGTGTTTGTTGCTGATGATAAATTTGTTGTTGGTGTTGTACATATTCCTTTTTTTCCTTTTTAATATTTTTATTGATTTCAGAGAGAGGAAGGGAAAGAAATAGAAATACTGATAGAGAAACACACCGATCAGCCCTGGCTGGTTTGGCTCAGTGGATAGAGCGTCGGCCTTCGGACTGAAGGGTCCCGGGTTCGATTCTGGTCAAGGGCATGTACCTTGGCTGTGGGCACATCCCCAGTGGGGAGTGCAGGAGGTACCTAACTCGATATTTCTCTCTAATCGATGTTTCTCCCTATCCCTCTCCCTTCCTCTCTGTAAAAAGTCAATAAAATATTAAAAAAAAAAAGAGAAACACACCGATCAGTTGCCTCCTGCACACCCGCTCCTCGTCCCCCCCTGAAGATTGAACACAAAACCCAGGCATGTGCCCTGAGTGGGAATCAAACCATGACCTCCTGGTTCATAGGCTGACTCTCAATTGCTACAGTTGGGTTGAGTACATGGGATGATACACAGGCTAGGCGCCAATGATAAATTTTGTTAAGAGAAAATTGAAATTTTGGAAAACTTACATCTATCACTACTAGTTCGTGAGCTTCCCAATATGCACTTAAGAGACTTTTCTGATGAGATCAGTGGAATTTTCATGTGAGTTATTAAATACTATATAATTAAATGAGTCAACATTCAGAAGACTGGCAATACACAAGTGAACCAGTATTTTTTCCAGATGACCAATGCATGGTAAAAGATCCATTTGAAGTACAAGATCCAACAGATGATAATGTAACAGAGCATGAAAAGTTTGTAGATATGGCTCAAATTCCACAAAAAAACCTTTAAGAAACTACCATTCAGTTTTGTGGTATCAAAGAAGAATAACCACAATTATCTGAAAAGGCTAAACCTCCCATTTCTTAAATATATATTCTGAAAGGCTGAATTTTCTTCACATACTTTAGCCAAAACATTTCACAAGACTGCATTGGAAGTAGCTATGAAAATCCAGGTGTCTTCCTTACTAAGCCAGACATTAAGGGGACTTACAAAAATGTAAAGCAATGCTACTTTTCTGAGTAAGTTTTTGTTTCTGTTTTTTGTTTTTGTTTTTTTTTTAGAAAACAGTCTTCCTTCTCCTATAAAAATGTGATTTTTGTTAACATGTAATAACTTTAAATAAGTGAATATTTTAAATTAAAAAAAATTTTTTTAAAGTTGATTTTAGAGAGAGAGAGGAAGGGCGGATGGGGAGGGAGAAAGAAAAAGAGAGAGAGAGAGAGAGAAAGAGAGAGAGAGAGAGAGAGAGAGAGAGAGAGAGAGAGAGAGAGAGAGAGAGAGAAACATTGATGTGAGTGAGATACATCTGATGGATAGCTTCCTGTACATACCCCAACTGGGAATCAAACCCACATCCTGGGTATGTGCTCTGACCAGGAATTGAATCAGCAACCTTTTGGTGCATAGGATGACACTCTAACCAACTGAGCCACACCAACCAAGGCTTAACATTTTTAATAGTATTAATATCTTATATAAGAAATACTGATAGACATAAACCAAATAAACAAAAGCTGATATGTAAAGGGGACCAAAATGATTGATAGTTGCTGCTCTACCTCATAGTTGACCTACTGAAACAAAAAAGGAAAAAGTAATATTTTTCATTTCTTATGAGCATATAATCTGTGTAAGAAATAAAAAGGAGGAGTTTTTCTTAAAACATTTTTATTTGAGTAATGGAACAATGAAGGTACGTAGTAACTTTCTGGTTTCTACTCTAATCTATACTAATAAAAGAGGAACATGCAAATTAACTATCACTCTGCCACTCCGCTACACCCACCAGGCAATCAGGAATGAGTATGCAAATTAACCCAACTAAGATGGCGGTGGCCACAGAGCTGGAGCAAGCAGGAGGCTTGGGTTGCCCCCGGCAATGGCGGAAGCTAAGCTTCCTGCCTCCCCTGGCCAGCCCTGGGCTCCACTCAAGGCTACAAAGTTTAATTATAGAAGATAAATCTCAAATACCTGATTCCAGCCGGCTGAGGCCTCCACTCAAGAAGGGGCTGGGAGCCTGGGTTGACCTTGGCAGCCAGACCTGACCTCCGCTCCAAGTTTCAACTGGGCCACTGGGGGGGCATGGCCAGCCTGAAAACGGCCATCAGCCCCTCACCCAGGCTGGCTAGGCACCCCAGCGGGACCCCCCTCACCCTGAAGGGATTATGGGCAGCCTGAAAACGGCCCTCAGCCCCTCACCCAGGCTAGTCAGGCACCCCAGCAGGACCCCCACACCGTGAAGGGGACTGTGGGTAGCCTGAAAACAGCCCTCAGCCCCTCACCCAGGCTGGCCACACCCCCATGGGGTGAGGGTTCCTGATGGGGGGCTTGGCCAGGCTGCAAACAGCCATCAGCCCCTCACCCAGGCTGGCCAGGACTCCAGCGGGACCCCCACTCTGATTCAGGACACCCTTCAGGGCAAACCAGCTGGCGCCCATCCATACACCAGGCCTCTATCATATGTAATAAAAGGGTAATATGCAAATTGACCCTAACAGCAGAACAACTGGAAATGATTGGTCACTATGACACACTGACCACCAGGGGGCAGATGCTCAATGCGGGAGCTGCTCCCTGGTTGTCAGTGGGCTCCCACAGGGGGAGTTATGCTCAGCCACAAGCCAGGCTACAGCTGCCAACACAATGGTGGTGGTGGGAGCCTCTCCCACCTCCTCAGCAGCACTAAGGATATCTGACTGCAGCACTAAGGATGTCCGCTAGCAAGTGGACATCCCCGAGGGCTCCCAGGCTGCCAGAGGGATGTCTGACTGCCAGCTTAGGCCCCGGGAGCAGGCCTAAGCCAGCAGCTAGACATCCCCCAATGGTTCCCAGACTGCGAGAGGGCACAGACTGGCTGAGGGATCCCTCGAGTGCACAAATTTCTGTGCACCAGGACTCTAGTATTACTATAAATTAAGTTAAAAGACCATGTAGCCCTTGATGGTTTGGCTCAGTGGACAGAGCACTGGCCTGCGGACTGAAGTGTCCTAGGTTTGATTCCGGTAACGGGCACATGTCTGGATTGTGAGCTTGATCCCAGTGGGGGGTATGCAGAAGGTAGCTGATCAATGATTCTCATCACTGATGTTTCTATCTCTCTCTCTCTCTCTCTCTCTCCCTTCCTCTTTGAAATCAATAATGTATATGTATATGTATATGTATATGTATATGTATATGTATATGTATATGTATATGCCTAAGCAACTGTTTGACCAGTAGCTATGATGATCACTGACCACTAGGGGGAAGACGCTCAACATGCAGGCATGGAAACATGGAACAGACTGATGAATCTCAGAGGGAACAGGGGTGGGGGGAGGGTGGAAAGAGATTAACCAAAGATCTTATATGCGTACTAGATAGAGGCCTGGTGCATGGATTTGTGCATCAGTGGGGTCCCTCGGCCTGGCCTGCAGTGATCAGGCTGAATCCATGTACCAGGCCTCCAACATCTCCCAAGGGATCCCAGATTGTGAGAGGGTGCAGGCCAGGCCGAGGGACCCCACCAGTGCACAAATCTGTGCACCAGGCCTCTAGTATATATATATAAAAAGACCATGCAATCAAGTCCTAAAACTCCTTTGCACAACAATGCAATTAAGTAACATTTCCTCACCCTTCCAGGGGGAAGAAAATCAAAGGAGAACAGAAATGGACTCCTGCCATCCTTTCCATGATTACAAACTGAAAGCAGATACAGATATACACATCATGGAATCCAATAGGCCAGTCTTCAGCCTGACTTTAACAGAATCAATTTTTATCCAACTAGGGATACTATTAACTAGGCCTACTATTTTAGTTCTCTTAAATAAAGAATGGTCACAGCTGGATATTAGCCCTTACTTCATAATTTATTATATTTTGAAGTAATCAACCATTGATTACTATTTATTTTAAAAATGTAGAAAAACTCACCTGTAAATCATATGGTTTTCCAGCCCTCACTAAAAAACTCAATAATATACTGGTGTGTGCAAAATGGACATTCTCATCCAAGAATCCATGTAAGAGCAATAAACGATTTGGTCTGGAGGAAATGGAAACATCAGAGGATTAGGCAAAACAGAGTTTGAGAAAACCACTTAACTCCTTTAAACTAATCACAATTACCTATGCTAACCCCCTTATACTGTAGAACAAGATTCAACATTTTCAACATTAATATATTTGTAAAATATTAACCAGTTGCTACGTGTATGAAAGATCTAAAAAATAAAAAGAACGTTGTACAATTTCCTATTAAGATATTAGCACACATCCTATATAATAAAAGCCTAATATGTAATATGCTAAGTGTCCAGTCAGCCATTCGGACCAATTAAAGTGTAATATGCTAATGATATGCTAAGGCCACTCAACTGCTCACTATGACATGCATTGACCATCAGGGGGCAGAGTCAATCGGTCAACTAGTCACTATGATGTGCACTGACCATCAGGGGACAGACACTCTGACTGGTAGGTTAGCTTGCTCCTGGGATCTGGCTGATCAGGACTGAGCAAGATGGACCGGACACACCCTGGAGCCCTCCTGCGGACACTCCCTGGCCCTGATCGCACACTGGTGGGGTCTCCTGGCCTGGCCTGAGCCCTCTCACAATCTGGGATCCCTCAGGGGATGTTGAAGAGCCGGTTTTGGCCTGATCCCACAGGCCAGGCCAAGGGACCCCACTGGTGTACGAATTCGTGCACCAGGCCTCAAGTCAATAATAATGGCATGTCCCCAGAAAATGAAAAATCATAAACATTATTGTAAAATAACACAGAAATAAAACTTTCCCACCTTAAATAGTAGTGCACTTAAACTTCTTTTATAGCACAAGCAAATTGCTTCAAATATAACTTGTAAAAAAACAAAAACAAAAAAAACAACACACACACAAATGATAGGAAATGGCCTATAATTCAGCTTCGAAAATCATCCATGCTATTTTAGTATTCTATAAAATATTAGTCTTAGTTACAGTAGCTGTAGTTTTCATTACTATTAAATAAAATTTTAAATTTATAATCTTAATTTAAAAGTTGAACTTACTCAGAGGGGAACTTTTCTGCTTGCATGGCCACAGATCCTAAGTAATAGCCCTGTTCATTCTGGTCAGGGTGACCCATGTAACGTTCTGTGTAGCCTGTATCATAGAAGATCCACAGAGTGACTGGGGCTCCAGCAATAGCAACCTACATAAGACAATAGTGAGAGTCAAGTGTGCTCCAGAAAAGAATGGCTAGCAAAGAGGTTTGTAACTGCAAATTAATAGGCTAATATTATCCTTAGGCTTTAGCCCCGCTACTGGAACTACTTGGTCTCAGGCCACTCAAAAAACCCAAGTGGAATGCCAAGGTCAAGAACTTGATACTTTGTGAGTCAGTTAACATTTTGTTCCATAGGTATGCTGTATACCAAACCCTTAATCTGGGCTAGTTGAAATATAAGCCTGTTTGCTAAAAGGGTAGACTGAACTAGAACATATGAACGCCTCAGTATAAACTCATTCCTGCCACTAGGAAAAAATGTGCTAGAAGTGTCAGATTTATATAGATAAAACAATCTTTTTCTTTAAGCTTCTGTTGGCAGTACAGAATTTAAAGTAATAAATGAAATATATTTAAGTATTAAATAGTTACCTCATTTTAAGGTTCTCATACACACTTTTATATTTAAATATTAAAATTATATTCTTAAAAAAATTATATTCTTGACAGCTATAAATCTGGAGAAATTATGACAGTTTTCAGAGTTCATCTTGTGGTTATTATAAAGATTACCTGAATATACATTAAAACAAAACAAAACCTTATCATTTAAAAAAAATTTTTTTGTTAATCCTCACCTGAGGATATTTTTCTTGACTTTTTTAGAGAGAGTAGAAGAGCAGAAGGGAGGGAGAGAGGAGAGAGAGAAAGAAACATTGGTTGCCTACAACATGAGACCTAACTGGGGCCAGGGATCGAACCTGCAACCCAGGCATGTGCCCTTGACTGGGAATCGAACCTGTGACTCTTCCATGAGTGGGCTGATGTTCTAATCATTTAGCAACACCGGCCAGAGCCATGTTTATTCTTAAAAGTAAAAATTATTTTTCACTATAAAATAGAACCATACCATTGACATATAGGGTGGAGCAAAAGTAGGTTTATAGTTATGAGTACATAAAACAGTTTATTCTTATATTATTTGTTAATTATTGTTTTATTTTTCATATGAACAACTGTAAACTTACTTTTGCCCTACCCTATATAAAAAAACCCACTACTCATAATTTCCACTCCCTTAACAACTGTTAGCATCTTTTTTCTTAAAATATACTGTTATTGATTTCAGAGGGGAAGGGAGAGGGTGAGATAGAAATATCAATGATGAGAATCATCCATCAGCTGCCTCCTACACGTCCCACACTGGGGATTGAGTGCGCAACCTGGACATGTGCCCTTGACCAGAATTGACCCTTCAGTCCACAGGCCAACACTCTGAGCCAAACCAGCTAGGCTGACAAGTGCTTTTTAAAAAAATAACATGTAAATATACAGCTCATATGGATACACAAATTGACAGCTATTTCTATTACCTCACATTGCTTTTAAAACACAAAAACTGCTCTGGCCAGTTTTCTCAGTGGTTACAGCATCAGCCCAAGAACCAGAGTCGAGGGTTCAATGTCTGGTCAAGTTCACGTACCTTGGTTGCAGGTTCCTTAGCCCCAGTAGTGGCATGTGGGGGAGGCAGCTAATCAATGTGTCTCTCTCATATCCATGTTTTTTTCCCTCTCTCCCCTTCCTTCTTCCCTTCCACTCTCTCCAGAAAACAATGGGGGGGGTGGAGGGGGTGGGGGGAAGGAGAGGATCCTGAGGTGAGGATTAAAAAGCAAAACAAACAAACCCCTACAGAAATCCTAACATTCCATAATAATGCCAACTCTATAAAACTTCAGAAAAGTCATCATTTGCTTATATTCTCAATTTACCAAAAATTCTATCATTATCAAAAGAAGTGCATTAGGAAGTCACATACCCTGAAGATATCTGATCTCTGGATTAATGCCATCAGGGAGAGGTATCCTCCATAGGACCAGCCATGGATGCCCACACGATCTAAATCAATGAAATCATATCGAGAAGCTAGATATTGGAGTCCTTCTACTTGGTCATCAATTTCTATTTGTCCCTGTCAAAAAAGAGAGAACATTTCACTGATTAATGAATAAAAGTCTCATTATAAGAGTGCTTTTGAAGCTAAAAAAAAGTTATTAAAAATACCTGTAGTTTTTTTCAGATTAGAATTCATTGCCCAAAAACCTTTTCTTAAAAACTGAATTTAGAGATAGGAGCCTATAGCTTCTGTTGTTAGTCTGCCCTAGAGTTTAGTTATCCCTTAATCATAAATTTCTTTCCTACTGCAACCCAAACTGTCCCTTACCATATGGGTACTTCCCACTTGTTCCATTTGTTCTGTGGTCTGCTAAGAGTCAGCATCTTCCTTGTAACAAGCCTTCCCATACCCAAAAACAAAAAAGTAGCCCCCTTAAGTGGATGACTAATTTCACTTCTCCTTTTTAAAATGTAATGAGTAGAGTTGAAGGAATCACTCTTGAGACCTTATCCTCCTATTTCCCCATAGCATACCTCTAAGAACTGAACATACCATTTCTTTAAAGTTCTATGAAGTCTTAATTCCTACCACCTCCACCCTGTCTGTATTACTAGGCCTGCCAGTGCACACAATCTCACTTCACTGAGCAAAAAACAAAAATAAAAACAAAAAACTTACATGAGAATACAACATAAGGTCAAAGAACTGGGTGTGGGAGAAAATCCCCATGTCTTACTCAGCATGTCCAATACACTGGCAAACACAGTAATTGCCTTACTGTGCAAAAGGAACATCGGATTCTCATCATTTCCCAAAGCAGCAGAAAGGACATGGGGCATCTCTAAAAGGTAGCATTTAAAGCTTCCTGTAGAGAGAAAGAGGCTTGTCACAAGGAAGGCACTAACCAGTTGGTTTCTCTCTTCACAGAGGACAGAACAAATCTCAATTATTCCTCTCAATAGTGTACAGGATGCTGAAAGCTAAATGTTGCTGCCTTCTGGCTAAGCTGGACATACAAAAAAGAAAGAGAGGCTATTTCTATGTAAAGGTGGTTCTAGCTCAGCTCCCCAAAATTATATACAAGTAGACACGAGCTAGACTAGTGAATATCAAGATGCATCTTCCCTCCCAACCCCAAACTCTAACACACACATTCTCTCTCATTCACTCACAGCCCCTTCCCCCGACTCTCTCTCTGAGATTCACACCAAACAATGCACCAAAAAATGTATCTTTCAAAGAAAAATGTTCGTATGTTCACACACCATTTTATATTTAAAGGCGCCTTCAAATTTAAGTCCTCGGTGACAGGATCCCCTGTTGTCTATCACTACAACCACATAACCCAGGGAGGCTAGAGTATTCAAACGGAAATACTTGACTCCTTTAAACCGATTATTCACCAACTGCACCTGAGGAAGAAATACAACTTCAGTGAAATGTATTATATGGTAGCATACAAAACCATAATAGAAGCAGGACACTGTGAAAAGTAGAAAGCTTAAATTTATAACATTATTTTGCCTTTAAAATAATATAGTATCATTAATTATAGGACAGTGTTGTACAGAAGATCTCTAGAACTTACTCATCTGGCTTGAGACTTAAGATCCATTGATTACAACTCTTTCCCCCCCTCCATTTATTTTTAAATTAACTTAAATCTTACCATGTTTATGTTGCTTCTTTTTTCTTTTTTAATATATTTTTATTGATTTCAGAGAGGAAGGGAAAAGAAGAGAGAGATAGAAACATCAATGATGATAAAGAATCATTGATCGGCTGGCTCTTGCACACATCACACTGGGGATCCAGCCTGCAAACTGGCTTTTTGTTTTGACCTGGAATCGAACCGTGACCTCTTGGTTCATGGGTCTATGCTCAACCATTGAACCCTGACTGGTTTGGCTCAGTGGACAGAGCATCGGCCTGCAGACTCAAGGCTCGCAGATTCGATTCTGGTCAAGGGCATGTACCTTGGTTGCGGGTGCATCCCCAGTAGGGGTTATGCAGGAGGCAGCTGATTGATGTTTCTCTCTCATCGATGTTTCTAACTCTCTATCCCTCTCCCTTCCTCTCTGTAAAAATCAATAAAATATATATTTTTTAAAAATCAACAAAATATATTAAAGCCCTAGCCGGCTTGGCTCAGTGGATAGAGAGTCAGCCTGTGGACTGAAGGGTCCTGGGTTCGATTCCGGCCAAGGGCACATGCCTGGGTTGCGGGCTCAATCCCCAGTGGGGGATGTGCAGTAGGCAGCCGATCAATGATTCTCTCTCATCATTGATGTTTCTCTCTCTCTCTCCTTCTCCCTTCCTCTCTGCAATCAATAAAGAAACATATTTAAAAAATAAAGTATATTAAAAATAAATAAAATAAAATGGCAATAAATAAGTTCCTATCAGTAATAACCCTAAATGTAAATGGTTTAAATGCTCCAATCAAAAAGCGTAGGGTAGCTGAACGGATACAAAAACATGACCCAACTACTAGTATATGCTCTCTACAAGAGACCCACATCAAAACAAAAGACACATACAGGATAAGAGTGAAGGGATGGAAAAACACTTTCCATGCAAATAGAAAAGAAAAAAAAGCTGGAGTAACAACACTCATATCCGATAAAATAGACTTTAAAATGAAGGCTATTACAAGAGACAACAAAGGTCACTACATAATACTAAAGGGATCAATCCAACAAACATATATGCACCTAATATAGGAACACCAAAATATATATAAAAACTTCTAGATGACTTTAATGGAGAGATCAACAACAATACAGTCATAGTAGGGGACTTTAACACCCCTCAGACTTCAATAAATAGATCTTCCAGACAAAAACTTAATAAGGAAACAGAGATTCTAAAAGACACACTGGATCAGATGGATTTAATTGACATTTATAGAACATTTCACCCCAACATAGCAGAATATACACTCTTCTCAAGTGCACATGGATCATTCACAAAGATAGACGACATGTTAGGACACAAAACAAGTCTCTACAAGTTCAAGAAGACTGAAATCATATCAAGCATCTTCTCAGATCACAGTGGAATGAAATTAGAAATTAACTACAGGAGAAATGCCTCAAAACATTCAAACAGATGGAAGCTAAATAGCATGTTATTAAATAATGAATGGGTTACCAATGAGATCAAGAAAGAAATAAAAAACTTCCTAGAAACAAATGAAAATGAACACACAACAACCCAAAATCTCTGGGACACAGCAAAAGCAGTCCTGAGAGAGAAGTTCATAGTACTACAGGCATACCTCAAAAAACAAAAAATCACCAATAAACTATTTAACCCTACATCTTAAAGAACTAGAAAGGGAAAAACAAGAAAAGCCCACAGTAAGTAGAAGAAATGAAATAATAAAGATTAGGGCAGAAATAAATAATATAGAGACTTAAAAAACAATACAAAAAAATCAATGAAACCAAGAGGTGGTTCTTTGAAAGGCTAAACAAAATTGATAAACCATTAGCCAGACTCATCAAGAAACAAAGAGTGAGGAACCAAATAAATAAAATCAGAAATGAAAGTAGAGAAGTAATCACTGACACCACAGAAACACAAAGGATTGTGAGAAAATACTATGAACAACTATTATGCCAACAAGCTGGACAATGTGGATGAAATAGAAAAAAACCTGATAAATAATAACTGATGAATAGAGGCAGTAATAAAAATAAAGCTCTCAAGAAACCAAGATGGCGGCAAAGGTAAATACCAGAATTGTGGCCGTGCACAACTATTTTAACACATTTTTTGCAGGAAACGAGTAAAATCGGATCCACCAGGGAGACTGTCAATGGACATGAGGAAACATACATTGGAACCTCTAGTTGGAACCGGCAAAAATAAAAATGTTTTACGCCGTAGTCGTGTGTGTGCCGCTCATAAACTACGTAGTGAAACGCGGTACATGTGCAAGTTTTGTAATGTACCCCTGCACAAAGGAAAGTGTTTCAAACGCTACCACACAGTGAAGCACGTGATTTGGCAGGAAAATGGCCGATTACAAAGTGTTAAAATCACTACGAAAAGAAAAAACAGACACCACCCAGAACCACAGGAAGGCTGGCTGAGTGAAAATTCTACAACCAGAAAGAGACTGAGACTCAGAGGAGGTGCGGAAGCAAAGTACGGAGGTACGGAGGCGCGCGCTCAGGGAGAGGGCTGGCGCCGGAGAATGTAGTTCTTTTTCAATCCGGAGGGAGCCACAAGCTCCCGGCGGCTCTGAACTTCAGTTCCAGGTGAGTTTCTGGGGACCCAGACGCATACCCGGAGAAGTGGGACTGACTGGCACCGGGAAGAAATCCAAAGCGGGTTTCTCTCAGCATTGCTTGCAGCGATTACTGTGGGACACAGAGATCCAGTGTCTCTTAACGCAGGGCTGAGAATCAACCATAGCTGACTCCCCGAGGCCCTGCCCCTCCCAAGCTGCCCGCAGAAGCTTTTGCATATAAAAGGCTGAGTAGCCACAGGCAAAGGCTAAAATAGCACCTCCTTAGAGATACAAGAGCCAGTGTACCCAGTGGCCAGAGTGGGACCACCCTAAATACAACTCCTCAGATTCACAAGGGACACACTCGGAGCAGACGCAGTGAGCACCAAATCCCCACTGAAGCAAGTCTTGCCCCATAAGGGTGTCTCCAGCACAGAAGTTCTCCCACTGTAGACACAGCTGACCCTCATAACCAAGTGGCTTGGAGGTCAATACCTCTCAGTGATCACCTAACACAGAAAGCCACTCTATCAACCCAGGAGTGGCCAAAATGCGGAGACAAAGAAATAGATCACAAATGACAGAAATGGAGGAAAGCAAACGACTGGATATAGAGTTCAAAACCATGGTTATAAGGTTTTTCAAGAATTTTCTAGGGATTGCTGGTAAATTTAGTGAGACCCTCAAGGATATGAAAAAGGACCAGCTAGAAATTAAGCGTACACCGACTGAAATAAAGAATAAAATACAGAGATCCAGCAGCAGACTAGAGGATCGCAAGAATCAAGTCAAAGATTTGAAATGTGAAGAAGCAAAAACACCCAATTGGAAAAGCCAAAAGAAAAAAGAATCCAAAGATATGAGGACAGTGTAAGGAGCCTCTGGGACAACTTCAAGAGTACCAACATCAGAATTATAGGGGTGCCAGAAGAAGAGAGAGAGCAAGATATTGAAAACCTATTTGAAGACATAATGACAGAAAACTTCCCCTACCTGGTAAAAGAAATGGACTTCCAAGTTCAGGAAGTGCAGAAAACCCCAAACAAAAGGAATCCAAAGAGGACCACACCAAGACACATCATAATTAAAATGTCAAGAGCAAAAGACAAGGAGAGAATCTTAAAAGCTGCAAGAGAAAAGCAGTCAGTTACCTATAAGGGAGTACCCACCCATACGACTGTCAGCTGATTTCTCAACAGAAACTTTGCAGGCCAGAAGGGAGTGGCAAGAAATATTCAGACAACCAAGATGGCGGCATAAGGTGTATACCTGAATGCTCAGCATCCCACAAATATTAAAAAATACAACAATAAACCTAAACAACCATACTGCAGAACCAAGGGAGTGGACGCGCTACAACTAGAAGAGAAGCAGCGCATCGAGACTGAATCGAAGTTCCCATTCTCGGCGCCAAAATAAAAAGGTAGGGACGCGCGGGGCAGCTGCGGCGGCGTGGTTTACAAGCTCCGGGGTCACAGTGAACGCTGTGCGGGCAGTCTGGCAACGGGGCAGAAGACGACTGTGGCATTCTAGCAGATCTGTTTACAGCTTTCCCAGACGTAGGACTCGGGCGCGCAGACGCCAGGGTGTGGAATAGCGCCGCAGAGCTGGCTGAGTGGCAGCCATCACAGGTTGCTCCGCAACAGTGACTGAGACCCTGCCCCAAGCTGCACACCTGCCTCCTCGCCTGCAGCCAAATTAACAGGCCTCAGCTGTGACAGAAAACGCCACTCTACCAGCCAAAATGCGGAGACAAAGAGTCACATCACAAATGACAGAATCGGAGGAAAGCAAACGACTGGATATAGAGTTCAAAACCACAGTTATAAAGCTACTCAAAAATCTTCTACGAACCTCTGAGGAACTAAGTGAGACCTTCAAGGAACTTAATGAGAATACCAAAAAAATGGCAAAG
>PVJC01006636.1:7818-54322 GCA_004026665.1 Murina feae | reverse complement strand
ACTAAAGGACTTGTATGCATGCATATAAGCATAATCAATGGACACAAGACACTGGGGGGTAGGGGAGGACGGGGGAAGGTCAAGGGGAAAAATGGAAACTTATTTAACCCTCTTTGTAATACTTTAAGCAATAAAACAAAATTTAAAAAATAAATAAATAAATAAACTGGCAGGAAAAAAAAATCATCAAACTCAAATATTGTATTGCATTCTTACACGCATTCTGCTGCCAATTGAAGAGAAAGTAGGATTCTCTAGATACTTTACCTAGAAGACCTTAAAGTCTAAGGGAATAATGTAGAGGGGTAAGAGAGAATAACACAAAACATAGACTCGATACACAACTTGGTATAGTGAAAAGGTCCAAGACATTTCCTCTCCCAGAGCCTCAACTTCTTCTGTAAAAATCAAACTGTAATTCATGAATCTACTTAATACTTTATAATATCAAGGACACCATTTGAAAATTTTAGCAAGCGGGTCAACATTTGAGTTTGCATATGAAATCATTTAAATTTAAGACACATTATCTTTTGTATCAAAAGATTATTATAATTCAGTATTACATAAAGTTTATTTTAATAAAACAAATTTTTTTTAAAAAGTACAATTGTTCAGCACAAAACTCATTTTCATGATCCAATAAGACGCTATCTTATAAGTCACAACAGTCCTTTCCTCTTGTGGAGTCTGAAGCACTAAGGAAATCCATGGGGATGAGATGCCGCATATGCTTCTGCCTGTGGGACCGTTTCACAGTCACTAACTTCTACATATGCCCGAACCAAATCAGTGTGCTCATGAGTCTATACGAGTTCTCTTCCTGCTACTTTTTAGCCACCTAAAGCAATGCAATATGTATTTTGTCCCATTTCTATTCTGTTTTTATATTACTGATTTATACTGGGAATATTAATTTTTCACATGTCACGTAAGTTTTAAGAATTTTCTCTCAACCATCATCTTTTAAATCTGCAATATCTTTGACTGTAAGTTTTGAACGTTTATTTATTGAATCTGTCAACTTTTCCTTTATAGGTTTGTTTTGCCTTCTACATCCAAATTACTAAAATAATCTCATATCTTTTTTAAGTATATTTTATTGATTTTTTACGGAGAGGAAGGGAGAGAATAGAGAATTAGAAACATCGATCAGCTGCCTTCTGCACACCTCCTACTGGGGATGTGCCTGCAACCAAGGTACATGCTCTTGACTGGAATCTAACCTGGGACCTTTCAGTCCACAGGCCGACGCTCTATCCACTGAGCCAAACCAGTCAGGGCTCATATCTTCTTTGTTCATAATTTTGTCTCGATAAAATTTTACATAAGATTTTCAGTAAAATATCTCTATCGCCAAATAGCTAGCCATTTGGACTAAAACACAATCTATCTTTTTATTCACTGACACAAAATGCTACTTATAGAGTATATTATTAAAATTTTAAGTCTGGTTATAGTTTGTTCCAATGATCTATCATTTCTGTATTAATACCACGTTTCTTTTTTAAAATATATTTTATTGATTTTTTACAGAGAGGAAGGGGAAAGGATACAGAGTTAGAAACATCAATGAAAGAGAAACATCGATCTCTGCACACCCCCCAATGGGAATGTGCCCGCAACCAGGGTACATGCCCTTGACTGGAATTGAACCTGGGACCCTTGAGTCTGCAGGCCGAGACTCTATCCACTGAGCCAAACCAGTTAGGGCAATACAATGTTTCTTATATTGTGGCCTTATATGTTCTAAAAGGTGGTATGTCAACTCTCCCATCATAATTCCTTTTCAAAGTTTATTTACCATTCTTGTGAATTTACTTTTTCAAATCTTTATGTTTAGCTGAACGAGAGTGTGCCTGCAACCAAGGTACATGACCTTGACTGGAATCAAACCTGGGACCCTTCAGTTTGCAGGCCGATGCTCTATCCACTGAGCCAAACCGGTCAGGACTTATTGAAATTTTTATTGATTACATTGAGTTTATGGGGGGAAAATGGTAGTCATCTGTACAATGTTTAGTATTCCCATCCAAGAATATTGTCCATTTTCTTATTATTCATATCTCCTTTTTTGTCTTTCAGCAAATGTTGGTTGTATTCATATATACCTTGCATATTCTTGCAAAATTTATATCTGGATAGTTTATAACCATTGCATTTTCTGATTTGTGTACTTGTGTATTGTAAATGAGTAAATTATTTAGTAATCTAATAATTTTTGCATGTTTATCTTGAACTCTGTCACCTTACTGAAATCACTTAGAAGTTCAAGCTTTTCAGTTTCTGGGTTGTCTTTTTAGGTAGACAACGTTAGACTTAGTAAATAAGGTTCTGTCACTTCCATTCCCAATATTTATATCTCATGTGCTAAGTCCCAGAGAATCATGTTATAGAACTGAAGTGGCAGCTGATATTCTTGACTTGTTCCAGGACTTGAAAATTCAGAAACAGCCCTAATCAGTTTGGCTCAATGGATAGAGCGTCGGCCTGTGGACTCAAGGGTCCCAGGTTCGATTCCGGTCAAGGGCATGTACCTTGGTTGTGGGCACATCCCCAGTAGGGAGTGTGCAGGAGGCAGCTGAGTTTCTAACTCTCTATCCCTCTCCCTTCTTCTCTGTAAAAAATCAATAAAATATATTTTTAAAAAAAGAAAATTCATAAACAAAACAATAACATGAGTTCTGGTGGAATGCAATTGATGACTGCTTCCCACCCTGTAAATTTCACCCTAGTTATTTTATTAACCCCACAAGCCCCCTTTCTATTCAAGTGAAACTTTTTATCATGGTGAAATTTTTTTCATCATTAAAAATGATAATTCTGGTAGTTCTCTAAGTACACAAGTAACAGCTTTCTTCTCAACATCACCTACGTTTTTAAATTTTTGAATTGTACCAAATACATATTCAAGGTATGCTTTTTTCCCAATGGATAAAAACACTCAGGTGTACACAAGAATGCATTATTTCTGATATATATTGCTGGACTTAATTTACTAATATTTTAATGTAAATTTTATAACTTTACTAAAGGCTCAGTGCACAAAATTCATGCATGGGGGAGAGGGGGGGTCCCTCAGCCAAGCCTGTACCCTCTCCAATCTGGGACCCCTTGGGGGATGTCTGACTGCCTCTCACAATCCAGGACCACTGGCTCCTAACCACTCGCCTGCCTGCCTGCCTGCCTGATCACCCCTAACTGCTCCCCTACCAGCCTGATCACCCCTAGCTGCTCCCCTGATGGCCTGATCGCCCCTAACCACCTCTGCCTTGCCCCACATCCGGGACCCAGGATTCCTTCCTCCAGCCGGTCGCAGGTACCCAGGACCCAGGCTTCCCTTCCTCTGGCTAGCCACAGGCACCCAGAACCTGGGCCGGCCACAGCTGCAGGGGACCATGGGCAGGTAGTTTCGCCCAGGCTGCAGCCACTGGAACCTGGGACTGTGGGGTGGGCAGCTTGTCCCTCTCCCAGGTCGCAGCCCGGCTGGTCCTCATTTCTTTCTCACAAGCTCATTTGTGCCTGGCTGGTTCCCATTCCTCTTGTCCCAGTTTTGAGTGTCTGAACACCTCTGGCATGAGGGTGTGAGAGCACAAGGGTGTGAGGGCAATGATGACCATTTCCATATTAGCTCTATATTATATAGGATGAAGTTTCTGGTGGTTTTGTTGTTTTTGGTAGTATTCTTTCCAGGTTTGGACAGCAGGGATAGAATAATTTTGAAAAATGAGTTAGAATGTCTCCTTTTTTTGCCCCCTCTTCATTTCCTATTTTCTGGAACAATTTAAGTATCAAATTACCTATTCCTTAAAATTTGGCAGAATGTGAAAATTTTTGCAAAAGTACTTTTTTAACATCCTCAGTTTCTTGTTCAATATTTTAAGGGCACCTGCTTCATTTTTGGTGTTTTAAAAATGTTTTATGTACTTCTAGAAAAGTATCCATTTCACTGGAAGCTTTACCACATTTTTTTCTAAAAATGGGATTTCAGAAATTTTATGAGTGCAGCTTTTTGCACACTCTTATAAGGAGGAATGTTTTTTTTTCCCTCTGCAAAAGCCAAATATAAACACACATATCTGGGGAGGTTATACACAAAGAGTGAAATAGTGGATAGAGCTTTTTAGGTCAGCCCGGATGGCATTTGGATGATGTCACAGCTTCACTGTCCTTATGCCCCTTCCCCCGCCAAATTCTGTGAGAGTAACTTTATAATTGATCAGAGTTGTACATAGCATTCGCTTACAAAAAGGGTACCTACTTATGTTGAGAACAGACTTCAGTGGTGAAAGTGCGGAAGCAGGAAGGAGATACAGGGTTATTGTCACTGGTGACTACAACTAAGATGGTAGCAGCAGAGGTGGTGAGAACCGGTCAGATTCTGAAAAGATATTGCTGATGGGAGCCAATAGAATTTAGATGCAATGAACTTTCAGCAGCATCACATTACAAGCAGATTCTCAACTAGTTATGTCTTTTGCTGAGAATCACTGTGCCAACTTTAAGTTCTACGAAAATAAGGCCCATTGTTTTATTTGTATATTCCCATTTACACTAAGCACAATGCTTTGCAAATTTGTTGAAATTCATGTAAGAGACTTCTGGTTTCAATTCTGACATGAGCTTAATTAAATTAGTTGTGCTGGCCAGTGTGGCTTGGTTGGTTGGGCAACATCCTGTGCTCCTAAAGGTTGCCGATTTGATTCCCGGTCAGGGCACATGACCAAGTTGTGGGCTGGATCTCTGGTAGGGGGCGTGCGGAGGTAGCCGATCAATATTTTGCTCTCTGCCCTGACTGGTTTGCCTCAGTGGATAGAGTGACGGCCTGTGGATTGAAAGGTCCCAGGTTCAATTCCGGTCAAGGGCATGTACCTTGGTTGTGGGCACATCCCCATTAAGGGATGTGCAAGAGGCGGCTGATCAATGTTTCTCTCTCATCGATGTTTTTCACTCTCTCTCTCTCTCCCTTCCTCTCTGTAAAAAAAAAAAAAAAAAATCATTAAAATATATTTAAAAAAATATTTTGCTCTCATATCAGTGTTTCTCCCTCTCTCCCTTTGTCTCTAAAAATTAGTAAGAATATTTTAAAAAATAATAACTATTGCAAAGGTCTGGATCTTATGTCATTCCAGAATTTCTGGTAAATGCTTAGAAAACACAGGGGGACATATTAGATATAAACTTAATGTTTGGATTAGAACCTTGTTTTATTTAACTCTGTTGCAGACGCTATAACACAACCTTTCAAATTCAACCAAGTATGTAACATTAATATGGTTCCTCAAAACTTATACTTACATAACTCATAGGCATAGATTCTAAACTTCTATGATGCACCAGCTTCAATCCCTAAAAGAGCATACTATTATGACTATGGCATCCAATCCCACATTAAATGCAAATTGAAGAAAAGCAAAATAGAATATTATCAGACTACGAAAACTCAGTAAGATTCTGTGTTATCTGATACAACTACTTCTCAACTCTCTAAACTTGTTTCTCAACACTGGGGAGTTTTTAAAAACAGCCACGCCTCGGCTCCACCCTAAGCCAATTAGGTCAGAATCTCTGTGGGGCATCTATCTTTTATTAAAAAAATACTTTTTATTGATTTCAGAGAGAGGTAGGGAGAGGGAGAGATAGAAACCTCAATGATAAGAATCACGGATTGGCTGCCTCTTGCATGCCCCCTACTGGGGATGAACCTGCAACCAGGGCATGTGCCCTGACCGGGAATTGAACCTGGAACCCTTCAGTCCGCAGGCCCATGTTCTATCCACTGAGCCAGGGCAGGCAGGGCAGGCAGCTTTCTTTTTTTCAGATTTCTCCAGCAATTCTAATGTCATTCAGAGTTGAGAACCATTGCTCTAACAGAATCTTATGAAACAAAAAATAAGTAAAAATTAAAAAGCACAGCACATGAAAAGTACAGGAACATGGAGAATAAGTTAAAAATCAAAGGGCACACCCTTTGCTTTCTAACATCTTTTCTCTTGAAAGCTCCAAATATTACTAATATTAAGAAACAAACAAACACAAAACTTAGCCCCGCTGGTGGCTCAGTGGTTGAACACCGACCCATGAACCAGGTCACGGTTCGATGCTTGATCAGGGCATATGACCGATTGTGGACTCAATCCCTGGTGTGGGGTGTGCAGGAGGCAGCTGATCAATGCTTCTCTCATCACTGATGTTTCTCTCCCTGTCACTCTCTGTAATCAATATGTATATATCCATAACAAATCTCAAAGATTACTAATATTAGAATCTCATAAATAAGGCCTTGGAATATCTTGAAGCATCTGGTGTAACAGTATCTGCAATAGAAGACTTGGATTTCCAGTGTCAACCAACACAATTACAGAATTTTATAGGGAAAGGGTGAGAACCTCTGACTCTAGCTTCTCGTATTCCAGGCCAGGAAAAAGAGAAAGGGGGGCAGAGGAGGGGTGTGCCCACAGTAACCAGCACTCATGCTCTTAAAATAAGCATGTCAAACTCGCAGCCCACAACGAATATTTTTGTGGCCCAGCCAATATAAAAAGGAACTTTTTAATAAAAATTTTGTAACTTGCCCTAGCTGGTCTGGCTCAGTGGATAGAGCGTCAGCCTGCAGACTTTAGGGTCCCAAGTTCAATTCTGGCCAAGGGCACATGCCTGGGTTGCAGACTTGATCCCCTCCTGCACGTACCCCATGTGCAGGAGGCAGCCAATCAATGATTTTTCTCTCATCATTCGTTTCTTTCCCTCTCCCTTCCTCTACGAAATCAATATATGTATTTTTTAAAAATCTAACTTAAGTTTTACAATATCCTATTATAATTACGAATTACATTCACTAATGACTGATTACTATAATCATGTTGCATTTATTTCCTTTATGCGCCTTACACGCAGGCGCACCGTTGCTCTCCACTAATACTAGCAGCGAATATTTTAGCAGCCATTGTCACGCCATTAGTCTTAGACTGACTTGCTTGTTGTGCACAACAGAAAAGATTTCGCTTTTGGAGAACAAGAACAGGTTTATTTGCATTACACTTATTAATTTGTGAAGTTATTCACTGCCTGGTAAGTTAAGGAAAAAATATTTTTATTAAAATGCTCTATAATTTTATGTTAACAATGACTCATTTATTTCAGCCCTTTGTATTCAGAATGTCTCTATAAAAATAAACCTACATTTCTATGAAAATGGAAGCTTTTTATTGCAGCCCACATAAACTTAAGCCTTATTTACCCCGTGTGTTAGCCTCTGAGTTCGACATTCTTGCTCTAAAGGATAATTTTATTTGAACCTGTTCATTTCTTTTACTCAAAATTGTGAAAATAAAGCAACATAAAATATGAGGTAAAGGGAAGCTGGTCTTCAAGAATTTGTACCTCCAAGTTTTTACTGATGTAATAATCCTTTCAAGCCTGAACCTACTCAAAGATGAATCATGAAAATAAGAAGAAAAAATTTATTTCAAACAGGTTCGGTGGTACATGTGCTACAGCACAAAGCTAACAGTAGTAGTTTCATTTCAAACCAGCAATGATACGTAACTTAGACGTTATTTGGGAATGAGTAGTTTCTGAAAGAATCAATCCAGTAATTTTTGCATTTATTGTAGACCCTATTTCAGTGCTAGAGAGGTTACATTTGCATCACCAAAAAATGAGAATATTCGCTAAGGTGAAGGTCACTCCCCAGCACTACTTTGAAAATTTGATTTGTTCCAAATTCTTCAGTCATCATCTACTGTTGGCTTGATTGTCACTCCTCTTCTTATTTGACCCCAACCAATTAAACTGCAAAATGAAAATAAACGAAACTGTGAGTTTGGGGCTATTTCATTATTACCACACAATCATTTGACATAACTGGTTTTACTTGCCTATCTGCTCGATCAGAATGTTTCCAAAACCTGCTCCTCCATAAAGCTCACACTATCATCTTAGATGCTTAGACCCAGACAGATGGATTCCAGTCAGAATGAATGACAGAAGAAAAAAAATTCCTACAATAAATAAGCTCATCTTCACTATATCAAAATGCACCTACTCCTTCAGAACTGTCAAGAGCCTTCCCATCTACCTAAGGAATCATGCTGTTATAAAATCCCTCAGATATTTTTTTTTAAATCTCATTCTCTATCCTTTTCTCCATTCACAGCACCTCAGCATATCACATGGCTTTAGCATTCATTACCTTAGCTGGTAAAGGAAATTAAACTAAAGGACTAGTCTATTATTGGCAGATTAGTGGCCTGGTGCACGAAACTCGTGCACATTAAAAGGGAATTAGAGAAAATATTTTAATATTGCTATTTGCCCTTTATAACAGAAGTGTCAGAGATGAAAGAAAATTAGTAAAACATATATGAAAATCTCCCTCCTGTCAGAGTCTGGGGCATGGCGCAGGACCCAGAGTCAAGTGCCTGCTCACCTGTGTGCACCTCAAAATCGCACCACACAGAGACATGGCCACCCCCACCCCCACTGGGCGAGACCCAGACCCGGCTGGCCCCACCCAGGGGTGTGGCCTCAGGTCCCTAGGCCGGTGCCAGGAGGCCTGGTCTCAGGTCCCAGGTCCCCCGGCCCTGGCATGATGACCATTTGCATATTAGCTCTTTATTATATAGGATTACTCTCAACAGCAGAGGGACCTCTGCTCCCTCTTCCAATGTCTGCTCTAAGAAGTGAATAAGCTGGATTGCTAACTGAACTGTTGCTTCTAGAATAAAATCCACCTCCACATGGGTTAAAACCACAATTCTAAAGAATGTAAGAATCACCCGGCTAGTGTGGCTCAGTGGTTGAGTGTCGACCCAGGAATCAAGAGGTCACTGGTTTGATTCCCAATCAGGGCATATGCCCGGATTTATGGGCTCGATCCACAGTAGAGGGCATGTAGGACACAGATAATCAATGATTCTCTCTCATCATTGATGTTTCTCTCTCTCCCTTTCCTTTTCTCTCAGAACTCAATAAAAAAATATTTTAAAAAAGAATGTAAGAATCATTCAGATGCTCTCATTTGAACAATTTTAGTCATTTTCTAAGGAGACATCACCACTATATAAGTATTCCAGCCAAGAATATAAAACCTGAGTCTAATCTTAGGAAACATCAGATAAACCCTAATTGAAGAATAGTCTATAAAGTAACTAGTTTGTATTCTTCAAAGCTGACAAGGCCAAGACAATGAAAGGTTAATAAGGAAGTTTCAGATTAGAGATCAAAGAGCCATGAAAACTAAATGCAATGCATGACCCAGATTGGAAGGACGTAGAGGACAATATTGGGACAAGCAATAAAATGGAATATAGACTGCAGATTTTATTATTTTATCGATGTTAAATTTCTTTATGTGCTCATATAAGAGAATATCTTTGTTTTTAGGAAATATATGAAGTATTATGAGATCAAGGGGCATGGTTATAAATAACCTAATTCTCAAACAGCTCAGAAAAAATATTTATACATCTAATACAATAATGGAATATGAAAATTAGCCAGGATGCCATAACGTCACGACCTGTCTACAAGCAGTGGAGAGCTACAGGAGGGTGGGGCAGCAAGCTAAGAGTGGGGAGAGCTACAGGAGGGTGGGGCAGCAAGCTAAGAGTGGGGAGAGCTACAGGAGGGTGGGGCAGTGAGCTACTACGAGCAGGGGAGAGCTACCCGCAGCAGTGGGCGGGGTGGCCAGCTAAGGCAAGCAGCAGCAAGCTACTCCTACTATTCCTAGTATATATATAAATATATATGCACACACACAAGTAAATTGTGCATTTGGGAAAAGAGAATATAGTTGTGTGTGCAACTCTTATAATTTTCCTGTTAAATCTGAATTTATTGCCAATTGTCAGTTTTAAAAAGCCAAAGACAAGGGAAATATTGAACCAAATTCATTGGTTTTTGATAGGTGTCCATCACAAATGCGTGCATCACCAAGAATCTAAGAAAATTAGCTGTATCTTTATTAGACAGTAACAAAGCTCAATACACTTACCGCCAGTGTTTCTCGACCCTTCGGCTAAGTGCAATTTTTTCTCCTACTTCTGTGCACACAGGATTAGTCAAAACGATTTTACCCAAATCGGCCTTGACTGCACTGACTCTTCCTCCAGTTGACAGGGACCCTATGTTCACCATAAGCACTTCATTCTTGGACAGCTTTTGCACCTCGGGAAATAAAAATAAACCCCAATATCAAGAAAATGTGTTCTAAGACTATTTATTTTCTGACATCCTTGTCAGCAACCTTCCAGCTCTGCCAGCATAATTTTGAAACTTTAAAAAAAAAAAAATCAAATTATGCCTCAGACAGTGGACCCGGATTTGATTCGTCAAGGGCACATGTGGGAGGCAGCCAATTGATGGGAGGACACACCAATTTTTTTTTTTCTGTCTCTCCCCTCCTCTTCCACTCTCTCTAAAAATCGGTGGGAAAATATCCTCAGGTGAAGAGTAACAAAAATACAAAATAAATAAAATGGATAACAGGACTGTTATCATTGTCACACGTCATACTTTTTCCGTTTCGTTTGGCTTCACTTTAATCTGACTGCCATATCGTAAGTCTCCATTTTTAAGAAGTCAAATTTACTTTTTTTTTAAAAAAAAATCCCATGTTAACTGTAAACCTGGTCTTCACATCACTGTCACTTTTCTGAAACAGGAATTATGGAAAGCACTTACTTTTGCCGCTTTTTTGTCTCCTTCAGTGCGTACACCTAGAAGGCGTCTAAGCAGGAAATAGGAGATTTCCAATTCTGTGAAGATCTCAGGTAAAGCTCCAACTGCACCAAGTACCTGCCCCACCATTCTGTCAGCCCGGCACAAAGTGGGGTCAATTTTGGTTCCAACTCCTGATATAAAATAAGATATATCCCATATAATAAAGAGCTAATATGCTAATTAGACCGAACAGCCAAATGACCTTCCGGACAAAGCCAGGGCAGTGAGGGCTGGCTGAGGCTGCAATGGCTGAGCCCCTTGCACGAATTTTGTGTATTGGGCTTCTAGTGTATGTATGTATGTGTGTACACACACACATGCACACACATATATGTATATATATGTTCCAACTTGTCCCCTACAAAGCTGTTTACCTCAAAACATACTCAAACAAGTACAGCACATACCTCTACATTTTAATATTTAAATTTTCATAGTAACATAACAGCTACAAAGGTTTGACAAAAAAATCCATTTTATCGGAAGAAACAGAATTGTAAACTCCCAAGTTAGTTGTGCACTTGAAATCAGAAAGACTCCCTTCACTTAAATTCTAAACAAAGGGCAAAGAGATAACAGCCTAACTAAAAAATGAATCTATCCTTAATGAAGGTTGAAAAGATACAAAATTCAGGGGTAGTATGAAGAATATCTGCCTGCCATTTCAACCCTGGAAGGCTGGTCAAAAAGACAGCTTGAATATTTCATATATGATTTCTAGGATCCACTTCAAAATGTTTTAGCAGTGTATTTTCTGAGGAGGAGAGGAACAGAGATATAAAGAGGAAGCAAGATAGGGAGAGTATTTGGTAATTTGTTGAAGCTGGGTGGTGGCTACATGAGTTATCTTTCTCCCCCCCTCTGTCTTCCTTCCTCCCCTCTCCAAAATTAATGAAGAACATATCCTGGGGTGAGAATTAAAAAAAGAAATATCTATATCTTTTTGAGTAATCCATTTCCCATGAAAAGTGCCATGAATATCCACAAATGAAAATGTAGGGATGTACCCTGGCTGGTGTGGCTTAATTGGTTGGGAGTCATCCCCTATACTGGAAGTTCCTCAGTTCATTTCTCAGTTAGTTGGGGCACATGCCCAGGTTGTGGGCACAATTCCCAATGGGGGGCATGTAGGAGGCAGCCAATCGATGTTTCCATCTCTCACACTGATGTTTTCTCTCCCTCTCTCTCTCCCTTCCTGCCTGTCAAAAATAACATAGGGATGAGAAGAAAAATCCTTACCAATAAGACCCCCAGGAGCAGCGTACTGAAGATCATTATGTTCCGCAAACAGTGATACAATTTTGGAAAAGATTGGTTTACACATGAGTTTTCCTTCACTATCTTTGGAAACAATACCAGGTCTGACTTCTATCTCCTGGCCCACCTATAAAAAAAAAATTAATAATTAGAATTACTGCATTTAGAGTTAGGGACAACACAATTCCCATTTACACATAAAAAGTCCTAAGAGAAAGACCATAAAGCTGAAAAGGCAATCCCTTTTCTATTTTTCAAAGATCACAACAATAAAAAAAGCAAAAAAGATCTCCCAAACCAGAACCATCAGTTTCTAACCAGCACCACACAGCCTATCTCCACAAAAAATGTGGAGTACTAAAAGACATCTGTATCAAGTACTAGGCACCATCAAGAAAAAAATCTCTGCCCTGGACAGGTAGCACAGTTGGTTAGTGTTGTCCCAATATGCCAAGATTGTGGGGTGTGACCCCCAATAAGAGCACATACAAGAAGCAACCAATACATACATAAGTAGAACAAATTGATCTTTCTCTCTCTCAAATCAATAACGTTTAAAAAGTTTCATGTCCTTAGAAAAAAGTTTTTGTTTTCAATTTAAAATGTCCATATACTATTTTCCTAATTAAGACTAGGGAAGTACATGATTTTCTAGTCACTTTGCTGTACATCTGAAACAGATACAGAACAATACTGAACATGAACTATAATTTAAAAAAAAAAACTAAAAAGAAAAAAAAGACCAGGGGAAAACAAATAAAGCAAAAAAAACATAACCAGCAAACTTTGGGTGGTGAGCATACAATGGAGTATACAGATGTTGTATTATAAAGTTGTAAAAACCTGAAATCTAAATAATGTTATTAACCAATGTACCCCAATTAAACAAATAAAAACACAACAACCAAAACCCAACTTACCTTTAACACTCCTTTTAGAATACTACCACCAGCTACACCCCCTTTAAGGTCATCAACTTCACAGCCAGGTTTGTTGACATCAAAGGACCTAATAACTAAAAAGAAAACAAATTAAAGCCGATTCTGCACACTTGAATTTTAGATGAAATATTATTTTCTAAGTTAACTTTCCTAAAACAGTACACACATAAGATTTACACCATTGGGTTGAGTTTGTGACAAAACCTACTATTATTACTCCAACTAAGGTTACTGCAGCCTTATGGAAAAGTGGAAATAGCGTAAATGTTCACCGACAGGAAGCATTTTATGGTACATCAATACTAGGGATTGTCATGCAGCCATTAAAGAATGTAGATCCATATGTAATGAACTAAAAGAATACTATTAAGGGGAACAAACTGGTTAATAAAATAACCCACAGTATGATCCCACTTCCACAAAGAAAAACTAAAATACTTGACATGAGCAAAGAGGGGTATGGAAATAATATATGCCAACGATTTAACTTTGATTACTTCAAGGCTAAGGGGCTAGAAGGGGGAGGCAGGGAGATTATGGACTTTTTTCTTTCCTTTATATACCTCTATACAACTTCTGAAATAAACATTTAGTTTCCTTAAAATGACAAAACAACTCTAGGACTATATGATCTGCACTTAGGTCCTGAGAGCAGTGTCTCTTAACAATGGGTGCGCATCACAATGACCCAAGAGAACACTTCCCACAACACACAGGTGACTCCTTGGTGAAGGCCCAAAAGGGCTCAAATGTGTTTTGAAAAGGTTCCTACATCTCTGTAGAAACCACAAGCTTAACCCTAGCTGGTTTGGCTCAGTAAGAGCACAGACCAGCAAACTGAAGGGTCCTGAGTTCAATTTCGGTCAAGGCCATGTGGCCGGATTGCAGGCTCAGTCCCCAGTGGGGGGCGTGCAGTAGGCAGCTGATCAATGATTCTCATCACTGATGTTTCTCTCTCCCCCTTCCTCTCTGAAATCAATAAAATAAAAAAGAAACCACAAGCTTTGATGATCAAATTATAGCAATATTGATATTTTACACTTAAATAAAAGTGAAAGGGACATGAAAATCTTCATTGATGGTACAAGAAATAGGAAATAGCGATAAATACTCTTAAGGGGGAACCACCAATGCAGAAAAGATCCAATTAAGAGTTAAAGACAAATCCTATCACTTACCAATAAGTCGGGGTTCTGAAGTAAAGTCTCTCGGCGGTACTGGAATTTTCTTTACTATGTACTCACAGACAACTTCAATATTGTATTTCAGCTGAGCAGAAATTGGAATAATAGGAGCACCTTCCGCTACTGTACCTATATGACAAAATTCAGAAAAATCAGAATTCTTCAATTTTACAAAATTTGTTCTATATATGTTACAGGAAACTGTTAAGAAACAGATTAAAAAAAAAGTTAAAAATAAGAAAAGAAACAGATGCCTACACGTCCCCACACAAGTTCCAGCAACCAGTAGAAAATGATAATTTTGTTTACAAGGTGGCAGTATTATTTGCTTTTACCCCTGAAAATGGATACTATTCCCTTTAAGAGAAAAATGTTAAAAAATATTTAATATACTAAGATGATAAAACTGTTTAAAGGAATAAAATACTAACACTCCTGGGAAAGAACACTTTACTGGTTGAAAGAATTCTAGTAACATGTAATTAACCTTCCAATAAATGTCAAGATAAAATTACAGACTCTTTGCTAATCAAAGACTTCTGCACATATTAATATTTGCTCCTTACTAATTGTATGTCAAACAACCTGGTCAAAGAAATGGAACAAATAGAATTAATTTTAATCAATATGACTTATTCTTTTTTATTATGATAGAACTGGGTTCATGGAAAGTCAACCTTTCTAACAAGAAAAGGCTGAGAGAGAATCAAATGCCAACGGTAAAATATATCATGTCTTCCCTAAAATGAAGAACACTAGCTGGTAGAGAAAGGGATGATAAGTTTAAATAAATGATTGTCAGTTCCAATTCTCCAAGTAGCTACTCAGTAAGAATAGTTTGACTTATTTTTCAAGTGCTTTGTTCATATTATTATCACTGAGGATATTTTTAATTTCTATTAAATATATTTTTATTGATTTTCAGAGAGGAAGGGAGAGGGAAGGGATAGAAACATCAATAAGGTGAGAGAATCATTGATAGGCTGCCTCCTCCACGCCGCCCACTGGGTATCGAGCCCACAACCCAAGCATGTGCCTTTGATTGGAATTGAACCCAGGACTCTTCAGTCCCCAGGCTGACGCTCTTTATCTACTGAGCCAAACCAGTTAGGGCTCACAGAGGATTTTTTTCAAACTAATAGTTTCCAGAAAACAACTTCACTTCTAACTTTCAACCAGCAAAAATATATTTTAGTCTAAACATCGATTTCACCAGTGGTAGATAGAGAAAAATAAGGCTTAAGACCCCTAAGCGTACCCTGTTTTATATAATGTATTAAGAGTTAACATCTGGTACCTGAATTAAACAGCTCTCCAAGTGATGCATCAATGTATTAGATATTATGGCTTCTTACCTTGTACAAATGCAAGGATCTGTTCATACTGTTCTTTAGCTTGGCTTTCTTTCACCAAATCAATTTTATTTTGTAGAATCAAAATATGCTTCAGTTTCATGATTTCTATAGCAGCCAGGTGTTCAGAAGTCTGAGGCTGAGGGCAAGACTCATTACCAGCTAAATGACAAAGAATAACATAGATGCATGAGAATTAGCTAGAAATATCTGTCAGAAGAGGCAAATTCATGAGACAGAAAGCAGATTAGTGGTTGCCAGGAGCTGGGCTGGGGGGAGAATAGAGTGACTGTTTAATGGGCATAGGGCTTTCTTTTGGGGTAATGAAGACGTTCTGAACTAGATAGTGGTGATGCTTGTACAACATGGTCAGTGTACTTAATGTCACCAAATTGTACACTTTCAATGGCTAAAATGGTAAGTTTTACATTATGTATATTTTATTAGCTGGCATATGATAAAGGAAACATTTGAATGTCCTAGACCTATTCAAGGCGAAAGTCCTGGATAGCACATCATTTGGCTCCCATTGCTGGTCCCAAGCAAGGAGTTTGGATTCAATGAGTTTGGCATCTCTTAATTTTTGCTCAGGCATAAGGCTCTATCCATTATTAGAACTGTTCAGGCCTAGTCAAGCTCCTGAGAGACAGACAGTAATTAAGAGGGAAAGATACTTAATACAGTCTATGAATTTCAACTATTAGAGGTTATTCCCTAATAAAGGAAGGGAAGAGCACTAATAGTGAAGATAACTAACAGTGTAGCAGAAAGAAATAGGCATGTTTTGTTGGGCACCCCAATGGTCATCCTCTCTATGCGGTAATGCTCAGGTGTCCTTACTATATCCCTCGGCACACTTTTAAAAAATTATGTATATCCCATAGCAGCAAACCTCTCAACCGCTCACATAAGGAGGTAGTACAACCCTAGTCCTGAAAACCCCAATTCAGGTCTAGACTTCGACACTTACTAAGAATGAGTTTGCATCTAAATAAAAACATGATACATCAATGTTGCAGTGGACAGCTAAGACAAAACAACAACAAAAACACGAAGTACTTTTACAAGTAAATTTAAAATAAGAGTAAGTTATATCATGTGATCTGAGGAAAATGAACTCTTGAGTTTTAAAATTATATATTACCATATGAATTCTATAGGCCGTAGGTCTATCTTGTTTTATATTTTGTGATAGCTGGTAGGCAGGGATGTCATCTAGTATTTCAAATTAGCTTCCATTCATGGCATCCTTAGGTAATGGATATAGACTGTAAAGGCCTTAGTTTTCCCTTTAAATATTTCATCTTGGATTTGCTCCACATTGATTTGTCCAAACCAATTCTGATATTACTTACCTATCAACAGAAGAGCTGCATCCATCACTGCGGCACCGTTCAGCATAGTGGCCATCAAAATATCGTGGCCAGGGCAGTCAACAAAGGAAACATGTCTACCAATGGAGAAACAATAATCAGTCCTAAGGTCAGTCAGGGCTTCAAGATGCAAGTTACAGATTTCCCCAAACTCAATCACTTTAAATGCAGAACATAAATATTACATATGAATATGGAAAAAATGTAAGTAATTCTTACTGCTATAAAGTCAAGTGATTACAGGATTTGGTGTTTCTAGACCTTGGAAATAAGATTACCTACTCACTGAGACTCAAGTCACTATAGATCATTACAAAGCAAATGAAATTAGCTATGTAGTAACTAGAAATAACTGGAGAGCCAGAAACTCCCAAATCCAATGGAAGTAAATACAGTATGGAATATACATAGGGAATGTCATGTGTTTGAAAGTTAACAGTGTTGACCTAACGGGTTTGGCTCAGTGGATGGAACGTCGGCCTGTGGACCAGGGGTCCCAGGTTCGATTCCGGTCAGGGGCATGTACCTTGGTTGTGGGCACATCCCCAGTAGCGAGTGTGCAGGAGGCAGCTGATTGATGTTTCTCTCTCATCGATGTTTCTAACTCTCTATCCCTCTCGCTTCCCCTCTGTAAAAAATCAATAAAATATATGTTAAAAAAAGTTAACAGAATGGACATTGCCATCTGAAAAAAATAATTTGCTCAAAAGTTTGCTAGCACTTTCAAAAGCTGGAATTGGCCCAGCTTTTGATACATGAATAAATTCTCTGCCTGGGTGCTGTGCCTCAGAGGTTGAGTGTAGATCTATGAAACAGGGGGTCACGGTTCAATTCCTGGTCAGAGCACATGCCGGGGTTGTGGGCTATGCAGAAGGCAGCCGATCAATGATTCTCTTTCGTCATTGATGTTTCTATCTCTCCCTCTCCCTTCCTCTCTTAAAATCAATAAAAATATATTTTTTTAAAAAAGAAAAAAGAATGGCTTTGTTCCTGCCTTGTCTAAGAACAGAAACAACTGTTTAAAAACATAAACAAATGTTAAAATAACAAAACTATTCAGCGATTAGGCTCTCTTTTTAATATCCCGGTTATATATTTCAAACAGCTCCAACTACAAGACAATAAAGTGTTTTTAGCACCAAAGAGGTCACCTGACTAATTTGAAGTTTCCTTTGGTCCCTGGGATGTCTGTAGGAAACTCATCAGGTGTGCTACTTCCACAGGATCTGTAACATTCTGGCCGAGGACAACTTGGGTCATCAAGTTTATAAATCTAAAAGTTTCGATGAAAAGAAGATTTGGATTTGTTATCTGTACATTCCAATTAAAGTTGATTTCTAGTTCCACAGTACAGGGCTCACCTTAGCATTAGCATATCCAAGCTTGATTGTAATATTTCTTTCTAGTTCATTTTTGAACCTGACAGTGTGAACTCCAGAAATAGCTTTTACAACTGTGGACTTCCCATGAGCTACATGGCCAATTGTACCTACAGACAAAATTAAAAAATTAATTGATACGCACTCAATTGCACCAAGTATTTTTTGCAAATAACAATGGAGTAGGAAAACAAAGCCATAACTCATTATAAATATCAACAATTTTTGCTCCTACATATCCTTTTCTTAAATATTTTTTTATTGATTTCAGAGAGGAAAAGAGAGGGAGAGAGACAGAAACATCAATGATGAGAGTCTCCCCCCTCTCCCTTCCACTCTCTCTAAAACGTCAATGGAAAAAATATCCTTGGGTAAGGATTAATAACAACAAAAAGCCATACTTAGTATACTAAAAACTATTCATCTCACATTTTTAATCACAGGAAAGAGTGCCTTCATTTAAAATAAACACGCAAGGCTCTGGATGGGTAGCTGTGTTGGTTGGAGCATCATCCTAATAAACCAAGGTTGTGGGTTCGATCTTGGTCAGGGCACACACAAGCAACCAATGAATGCATGAGTGGAACAACAAATCGATGTTTCTCTCTCTCAAATCAATACATAAAAAAATACCTATCTTGTATATTCAGAAATTTTCCAGCAGTCCCAGAGAAAAATAGGTATGATGAGCCTAACCAAAATGAATCCATGAAAATGAGAAAACTCAGGTTTAATTACAGTAATGACGTCAAGGATAGCATATATCTTACAACTCTTTAAGAGCCTGATGGTAAAGCCTTACTTTTAATGAGGCTTTACTGTGCTGTTTGTACAGACTCTCCAATAGCCCAAATGTACATTCAGTCGACATAACTTCTCCTCTACAGCTGTAGGTGTCAATTAAGGAAAAAAAAGTCTCTACTTAATAATAGCCTATATATCAAATAAAACTTTCAAAAAAACTCTGCCTTGCAATAACCCTGTGTGACAAGTACAACCACATTTTTACTTCTTAAAGTGCTACATGACTGACTACGTATTGCCTTATGTTATTAAACTTCTCCTAAGTCTGTATGTTTTTGTCTCACCTAGTCTGTAAGGTAACCATGGGTAACATGTGCTTCCCAAGGAAATCAACGAGGTGCTTTGCTCACAAGTGCTCAAAGTCTATTTGAATATCTGCATCCTTGTATAATTCAGGTAATCACACAAAGGGAGAGAAAATCGCTTGCTGGAGATGAAGCAACTCAGCTCCAAAAAGTTATCCTTAACTTACCTATGTTAATTGTGGCTTGTCTGCTGATTACTTCGTGTGAAAGTGGTGTCAATTTGGTAACATCCTGCAATCAAACATTTTACTTTTAATCACTGTACATAAGGCAAATCACAACTTTTTCCTTTGACTTTACACTTTACCTACAGTTCACCACCATGCGAATAGTTCTCTTCTATAAGCAATCTTGTACTCGGATGACTCGGAAGTTTTAAAAGTCCTTCTCATCGCTATATAAGACTATACTCCTCCGTTCTCTAGAGAAGATGGAGAGGCCCGAGGCAGCCCAACCTTGATATTAGCACTGAGGACAAACTTTCAAAAGTGAAAACCTTAAAGACATTTAGGTCTCACGACCTCACTTCCCCTGCCCAGCTCGCGGACATGCCGGTGGCGCCGGCACCGGCGCGGCTCAGAACCTCCGGCTCCATAGCCAACCACGCTCCTGCAGCCCAACAATGCCTTGCCTCAGCGCCATTCGGGAGGCCTTGTCTTTCCCACTCCCGAGTTGACCCTGCATCCTCCCAGATCGAAACCTTACCAAAGTGGCGAGATCCTGTCGAGAAAGATGCGGCTGGCCAAGAGTCACGCCAGCCTCACCCCCCGCCATCTTGTTGGGAGAGGAAGGAAGTCACCGCGGCAACCGCCAGACTAGACGCAGGGCGGGGGAGAAGGGGCGGAGCGAATAGAGGAAGGCAGGCCAGGGCTAGGGCCGGGAAAAGGAGGACAGCCGGTGCAGCAAGGCCTCATTGCGTGGACTTCTTTCTGCTTGGGTTCATACAGTACCTATCGGCAGGATGACTAGAAAACACGAGGCAAAATTTCGGAACCTATTCGTAGCAGATCTGTGGGTTTTTTTGTGCAGGCAAAGCTGAGGGCAGCTCCCAAAATAGGCCCCATGCTACGCGGGTGAAACTAACGGCGCGCGCGCTGGCTCGGGAGGAACCATTTCCGGTTTCCCGTGGGGGTGGCCGGAAGGGTTTCTCAGGACCTGGGAACCTTAGGTAGGATGTGAGGACAGACTGTGGGAACCTATTTTTTTTACTGACTTCCGCAATTTAATAAGGCGAAGTCGGATTCGGTCCGGCCCACCTGTGACGGAGCTGTAGGCGGGGAGAAGGCCACGCGCTGAGCTGGCCACGTTCACGTCGCCTCGCGTCACTGGCAGACGGCGGGGAGGGCGCCCTCGCGCGGAGGTTCCGCGGCCGATGGATGGGAAAAGCAAAGTCTAACTTATTCTCGGAGGTTTCTGGAGCTAGGGAGGTGGTCCGTGGTGGCCCTAGAATAGAGTTAGCATAGAATAGAAGCTGGGTGTCAGTAAGACCTCCCAAGAAGGTTTTTTTTTTAAAGCTGATTCAAGAAAACCCACGTCTTTAATGGAAATATTACCAATAAATTGATGTTTTAAAATTTAAAGGTTGTTGAGATTTAACCCCTTCTCACCCAGAGTTAAAAAGAATGCAAGTTTTGTTTCTCCCCCATGTATTTCTATGCTTTACAAATTTTCCGTCATGAACATGTATTCATTTCTAGTCAGAAAAACGTAAGGAGCAATGAATAAGAATTTAGGTTATCTGTGTTCATTTAATGCTTAAGAAAGATGATAATGAAAATGTTTTTATAAGTTTTAGGTACAACAATTTACCTAAAATTGGAAGATATATTTCAATAAATACATTAATTGGTTAAGTGATGGCAGATATTTTGTATTTGGGTAGAGGCAATTAGTTCTAAATTTAGGAACTTACAAGTTTATAAATTTCGAATTTATCTGACACTGTGAATAGTTGTACCAGCCAATTCAGAAAACCCAGATGATATCAATGTGGAATTAGTGGTGATGGTTACACTACTTTGTGAATATACTAAAAAAATCAGTGAACTGTACATTTTATTTATTTTTAATTTAATTAAATTTTATTGATTTCAGAGAGAAAGGGAGAGGGAGAGAGTGGTAGAAACATCAATGATAAGAGAGAATCATTGATCATCTGCCTCGTGCACGCCCCACACAGGATCAAGCCCGCAACCTGGGTATATGCACTTGGTGGGAATGGAACATAGGACCCTTCAGTCTGTAGGGTGACGCTCTATCCACTGAAGCAAACCGGCCAGGGCAGTGAACTATACGTTTTAAAGGGTGAATATTATAGTGTGTAAATTATATCAATAAAAAGTACAAAAAATTCGCCCTGACCGGTTTGGCTCGGTGGATAGAGCATCGGCCTGGGGACTGAAAGGTCCTGGGTTCGATTCCGGTCAAGGGCATGTACCTTGGCTGTGGGCACATCCCTAGTAGGAGGTGTGCAGGAGGCAGCTGATTGATGTTTCTCTCATTGATGTTTCTAGCTCTCTATACCTCTCCCTTTCTGTAAAAAATTAATAAAATTTACTTTTAAAAAAGTACAAAATTCATGTCCTGTTCACTGTGGCTCAGTTGGTTGCACTGAAAGGTTACAGGTTCGATTCCCCATCAGGGAACATAGCAAGGTTTCGAGTTCCACCCATGGTTGGGGTACATGCAGGAGGCAACTGGTCAATGTTTCTCGCTCTTTCCCCCTCCCTCTCTCTCTCTAAAAATCAGTAACATAAAAAATAGCCCTAGCTGGTTTGGCTCAGTTGATAGAGCATCAGCCCATGGACTGAAGGGGCTGAGGCTTGATTCCCTGGCCCTGGTAGGGAGTGTGCAAGAGGCAACCAATTCATGTGTCTCTTTCACATTGATGTTTCTCTCTGTGTATCTCCCCCTCCCGCTATCTCTTTAGAAAAAAACACACAACCATAATAAATATATAGCCCTGACTGATTTGACTCAGTGGATAGAGCATCGGCCTGTGGACTGATGGGTCCTGGGTTCGATTTCAGCCAAGGGCACATGCACCGGTAGCAGGCGTGATCCCTAGTGAGGGGCATACAGGAGGCAGCCAATCAATGATTCTCTCGCATCATTAATGTTTCTATCTCTCTCTCCCTCTTCCTTCATCTCTGAAATCAATAAAACAAATATATATATATATGGCGTGTCTCAAAAAATGTATACACACTTTGAATAATTATTAAATTTGAAATGGAAGAAACATCAATTGAGCTATCAAAAAAGTGTGTATACATTTTTGGGACACTATATATAATACGTAATATGTAATATATAATATACAATGTAATATATAATAAACTAGTGGCCTGGTGAATAAAATTCGTGCATGGGGGGGTATCACTCAGCCTGGCCTGCACCCTATCCAATCTGGGATCCCTCAGAGAATGTCCAACTGCTGGTTTAGGCTCTCTCACAAACCAGGACCGCTTGTTCCTAACTGCTCACCTGCAGACCCAATTGCCCCCTAACCACTCCCCTGCTAGCTCGATTGATGCCTAACTGCTTCCCTGCTGACCCAATCGCCCCAAACTGCCTGCACCTGCCGGCCCAATGGCCCCCAACTGCCCTCCCCTGCTGCAACCCATCTCCTCTTTTGGGACCTGCCTCCTTCATGCTGCTTGGAGCCACGGGACCTCCAGGCCTCACAGCACGGAGCAGCCACCGGGCTCTGCCGCCACTGTGCACACAGTCATCTTGTGATGGCCATCTTGTGATGACATCATGCTCGAGGGTCACCTAGGCTTTTATTAGCATAGATAGTATATAAAATACAATATATAGTGCATACTATATAAACTATATATATAAAACCCTAATATGCAAATAGACCGAACAGTGAAACAACTGAATAACCACTCACTATGACATGCACTGACCACCAGGGGACACATGTGGAACATGGTGGGCATTGGCTGCAGTGGATGATAAAACAGATGAGCAGGGGTGCCAGACCTAGGCAGGGTGCCAATAGTTATCATTGGGGTAAGCCTCTGGTGGTTACTGAAAATTCTTTGCTCCCATATGCCGTGGTCCCACCTGGTGCTCATACCTGCTGCTGGTGCCGGCCCCACTTGCACCTGCTGCTAGCGCTAAAGCCACCACTCGCACCCGCTACAAGTGCCCAGCACCAGCCTCAATCACTCAGTGCCATCAGCAGGTGTGAGCAGTGGCTGCTGGCCCTGATCCCTCCTCAGGGCTTCTCCACCTCTGCTCCTGAGGGGTGATCAGGGGCAGCAGCCACAGCTTGCACCCACTGATGGCACTGGACCTGCTCTCTCTGTGCTGTCAGCATGTGGGAGGAGCAGTGGTGGGTGGCAGCAAGAGCAGGGCTGCCCACCAGCCAAGCCACGCTCACCAGCCAATCAGAGCAGCTGTATGCAAATTAACCCAGCCAAGATGGAGGCCGGCAGCCACGGAGTGGGTGCAGCTCGGGCAATGGTAGGGGTGGGGTGGGCGGTGGCGGGGGTGGCCCATCAGGTGTGGCGTGAACCTGTGTGACCTGGACAAGGTCCCCGAAACCCTGGAGTTCTTTGAGCTGCTGGGGTCAGACTATGGGGCCAGCTCCGAGGCGGGCGTCTTGCTCCCCGTGGAGCCTCTGGATGGGTTCCCTGTCCATGGCCCTGCAGGGGCCCTGAGCTGGAGCCCGGGCGCTTTGAGTCACCAGCAGCGATGGGGGGAAGCCTAACATACCCCGAGCCCTGGAGCACCCTGCACTGTCCTGCAACCAAGAAGCCACCCCTGGCTGCGAGAGGGCACAGGCCGGGTTGAGGGATCCCCCCAGGTGCACAAATTTTTGTGCACCAGGCCCCTAGTCCTATATAATAAAAGGCTAATATGCAAATAGACTGAGCGGCAGAAAAACTGAACAACCAAACAACCAGTTGCTATGACATGTGCTGACCACCAGGAGATGCATATGGAACATGGCGGGTGTTGGCAGCAGGTGGCAGAGTACGGAACATGGTGGGCGTTGGCCAAGGTGGGTTGGTGGAGCAGGTGAGCGAGGGTGCCAGACCAAGGTGGGGCACTGGTCTCTGTCATTGGGGCAAGCCTCTAGTGGTTACTGAAAATTCTTTGCTCCCCTGTGTTTCAGTCCCACCCGGCACTCACACATGCTGCTGGTGCCAGCTCCGGTCCCACTTGCACCTGCTGCCAGAGCCAGAGTTGCTGCTCGCACCCACTGCCGGCACCCAGTATCAGCCCCAATTGCTTGGCACTGTCAGCAGGTGTGAGCAGTGGCTGCCGGCCCTGGTTGCCCCTCAGAACTTCTCTATCTCCTCTGGTCTTGAGGGGTGATTGGGGCAGCAGCTGCTGCTCACACCCCACTGCCGGCGCCAGCCCCACTCACACCCACTGCCGGCACCAGGTGCCATTCCTAATTGCTCGGCACTGTCAGCATGTGGGAGCAGCGGTGGTAGGAGCTAGGCTGCCGGCAGAGAGGGTACCGGGCACTGCAGTGGAAGGGCCTGGGCGGGGGCACAGAGGATGGGCTGAGACCCGCCCCTGTGCCCACCAAAGCCTTGTGGCACACAGTTCCTTTCAAGGTGCACGAACTCATGGACTGGGCCCCTAGTTTTATATAAATGGAATCATACAATATGTGGTATTTTGTTTCTAGCTTCTCTCAGTATAATGGTTTTGAGGTTCATCCACATTGTAGCATCTATCAGTAGTAGTTCATTCCTTTTTTCGTTGAATATAATTCCATTTTATGAACATACCAAATTTTGTTGATCCATTTACATTTTGAGGAATAGCCAAGCTTTTCTTTCTTTTTTAAAAAATATATTTTTATTGATTTTTTTACAGAGAGGAAGGGAGAGAGATAGAGAGTTAGAAACATCAATAAGAGAGGAACTTGATCAGCTGCCTCCTGCACACCCCCTACTGGGGATGTGCCCGAAACCAGGGTAGTTGCTCTTGACAGGAATCGAACCTGGGACCCTTCAGTCCGCAGGCCGACGCTCTATCTACTGAGCCAAATCGGTTAGGGCAGCCAAGCTTTTTTAAAGTGCCTGTGTTATTTCACATTCCCACCAGTAATGTATGAGGGCTGCAGCTGCCCACATCCTCACCAACTAGATATCACAGCTTGATATTGTCTCTTTTTATTATAGACATTCTAGTAGATGTATGTTTTTCAAAATGTCTATTCAGATCCTTTGCCCACTTTTTAAACATATTTTTATTTATTTTATTTATGTATTTTTATTGATTTCAGAGAGGACAGGAGAGGGAGAGAGAAATAGAAACATCAATGATGAGAGAAAGTCATGGATTGGCTGGCTTGCGAACCACAACCCGGGCAGGTGCCCTTGACTGGAATCGAACCCAGGACCCCTTGGTCCACAGGCCAATGCTCTGTCCACTGAGCAATACCAGCTAGGGCCAGTAGATGTGGTTTTAATTTGCATTTCTCTAATGAGTAATGATGTTGAGCATCTTTTCATGTACTTATTAGTCATTATATATCTTTTTTTTTGGTAAAAATAACTTATTCAAACCCATTTTTAAATTGGGCAGTTTATCTTATTAAGAGTTTTTAAATATTCTGGAAACAAGTGTTTATCAGATACATGATTTGTAAATGTTTTCTCCCAGTCTGTAGCTTGTCTTTTTATTTTCTTAATGGTGTCTTTGAAGAAAGAGCAAAAGTTTTTTAAACTTTGAAGTCCAATTTAATTCTGCTTTTATGAATTGTGCTTTAAAAAATATTATTGATTTGAGAGAGAGAGGAAGGGAGAAAGAGAAAGAGAAGAGGAAACATCAATTGGAACACCCTGACTGTGGCTCAAACCCACAACCTAGGTATGTGCTTTGACTGGGAATCAAACCAGCAAACTTTCAGTGCATGGGATGATGTTCAACCAACTGAGCCACACCAGCCAGGGCTACAAATCATGCTTTTGGTATCATATTTAAGAATATAGAGATTTACTCCTATGTTTTCTTCTGAAAGGTTTCTAGTTTTAGCTCTTACATTTAGGTCTGTGATCTACTTTGATCTAATTTTTATGTAGCATGAGGTAGGAGTTTAACTCCATCATTTTGCATGTGATTATCCAATTGTCCCAACACTATTCGTTGAAAAGATAATTGTTTCCCTTTTGAATTGCCTTGGAAGTTTCTTGAAAATAATCCTATATAATAAAGAGGTAATATGCAAATTGACCGTCACTCCATCAAAAAGATGACTGCACCCACGGCAGAGGCTGGTTCCATAAGGAGCTTTAACGAGCAATCAGCAGGGACCTGAGGCTGCATGGCACTGGGCAAGGGCAGGGGACTTGAGGGCAAGGTCAAGGCACCCCCCTCCTGGTGGGCCTTGATAAGGTACCTCAGGCCCCACCCCTGCCCTGGCAACCAGGCTAGGGGATCTCAGGCCATGCCCCCTGCCCACCTGGGCTTGATGGGGGACCTCAGGCTGTACCCCTCACCCCATGCCCAGGCTGGGGAATCTCAGGCTGTGCCCCCACCCTGGCGCTGGGCCAGGGGACCTCAGGTTGTGCCTCTTGCCCAGCAAGGCTTGACAGGCAACCTCAGGCCACGCCCCCTGCCTGGTAGGGCTTGACGGGGTACCTCAGGCCATGGCCCCTGCCCGGCAGGGCTTGATGGGGACCTCAAGGTGTGCCCCTCCACCCTGGCCCGGGCCAGGGGACCTCAGGCTGTGTCTCCTGCCCCGGTGCCAGGATGGAGGACCTCAGGCCACATCCCCCACCTAGCAGGGATTGACAAGGGACCTCAGGCCACACCCCCACCCCAGCACCCAGCTTGGGAACCTCAGGCCATGCCCCCCACCTGGCATGGCTTGACGGGGTACCTCAGGCCATGCTTCCCACCCCAGCACCCAGCTGGGGGACTTCAGGCCACGCCCTCCACCCAGTGGGGCTTGACAGGGGACCTAAAGGCGTGCCCCCAACCCCGTCCCAGGCTGGGAGACCTCAGGCTGCTCCTCCAGCCTCAGTGCAAGGTCAAGGGACCTCAGGCCATGTCCCCCGCCAGCGGGCCTTGACGGGGAACCTCAGGCTATGGCCCCTGCCCGGCAGGGCTTGATGGGGGACCTTAAGGCATGCCCCCTACTCTGGTGCTGGGATGGGGGACCTCAGGCCATGCCCCCCCAACCCTGGCATCAGACCAGGGGACTTGAGGGTGTGCCCCCCACCTGACAGGGCTAGACAGGGGCCCTGAGGCTGCACCCCCCTCTCCTGGTTCCAGGCCAAGGGACCTTAGGCTGTGCCTCCTGCCTGGCAGGGCTTGACGGGTCTGGATCTTGCCCAATGGGAGTGGGGCCAGCCGGGTCTGGGTCTCACACGATTTCAAGGCACACGCAGTTGGGCGGGAAATTGACTCCGAGTCCTGCGGTGCACCCCAGACTCTGACAGGAGGAAGATTTCCATATACATTTTACTAATTTTCTTTAATCTCTGACACTTCTATTATAAAGGGCAATATTAAAATATTTCCTCTAATTAATTACCTTTTAATGTGCACGGATTTTGTGCACCAGGCCAGTAGTTTGACCATAAAAGGTTTTTTTCTGGGCTCTCTGTTCCATTGATCTATATCTCTATACTTATGCCAGTACCACACTATCTTGATTTCTGTAGTTTCAGATAGTACATTCTGAAATTGGAAAGTGTAAGTCCTTTAACCATGTTCTTTTTAAAGTTGTTTTGGCTTTTCTAGAGCCTTTGCATTTCAATATAAATTTTAGGACCAGCCTGTGAATTTCTACATGAAAGCCTGCTGGGGATTTCTAGGCATTGTTTTGAATCTATAGATCAATTTGAGGAGAATCGCCATCTTGACAATATTGAGGCTTCTAGTCCTGAAGGGCATTTTGCCTCAACTATGATTAGCATTTCAACACCCCCCACTATTGAAGCCCCTTACACGTCCAGCGTGGTTCAGGGTTCCTATTCAGGGTTCGAGTTCTGAAGGAAGCCGCACACAAAATGAAGAGAGAGAGACTGGAAGAGAATCAATTTGGAAACTGGGGGACCAGGTGTGGCATCTTTCCTCTACCAGGGTAGATTGCCCACTGATGCCTGAGTCTCACCAGCCTTTTATTGAGTCTCTGAGAAAACAACAATATCCTTAGGCAGGAAATTCCAAGGAAGAATTTTACATGTAATTAACTGGTAGAGATTTGCTGTAATTAACAATGTTTCAACTTAAACAATGGGTGCATAGCTCTGACCTTTCAGAGCAACCAAAGTAGGTTAAAAACAATCAGTTTCCAGCATAAAAAAATCAGTTTCCAGTACCCCACCATGACAGTGCTGCTTTTCTCCTAGGTCTCTGGAGAAGGTGAAGTTCAGCCTCGCTATTCATGTGCACTTCCCTTGATTCCACTAAAGCTACTCGCCCCAAGCTGAGACTGCCAGAAATGACTTACCTGAAGTCCCTCTCTGCCCTGTATCAGGACAAAGTCATTTTGTCCTGAGAGCTATGTGATCACTGTTTTTTTTAAGAACTTAGTTTTAGAACTAATAAATAACCTCAGACCCTATATTCAATCCCGCCTCTATCCTTAACCACAGTCTCCCAAGTCCTAAAGCTGTGCTTCTGGCAACGCTAATTATTGGAGGCTTTTTTTTCTCACTTCCTTCATGGTGCAAACACCATATATTACCTCTTCACTGCTTCCACTCACCTCAACTCTGGGGCTCACACTTAGAATGTGTGTGTTTGCATGCACATCTACTGAAATGCAGTACTTATGAATACCTGGTTTGTATCTTGAGACTTTTAAAGTATAGTGTTGCTTTGTACTGGTTCAGAAAGAACATAAAAATTGTTAACTGTGGGAAAATGTTTTTAGCATCTTCATTTTATTAAAAAATATCTTCATTGATTTCAGATAGGAAGGGAGAGGGAGAGATGGAAACATTAATGAGAGAGAATCATTGATTCGCTGCCTCCTGCGCACCCCACACTGGGATGGAGCCCGCAACCCAGGCATGTGCCCTGACTGGGAATTGAACCATGACCTCCTGGTTTATAGGTCTATGCTCAACCACTGAGCCACGCCAGACCGGCAACATTTCCATTTATTATAAAGGGACATTGTCTACAACGTGTTTCAAAGTAAATATATTTCATTATAATAGTGATATTAATTTCATCTTTGATTGATGTGTTTTGAACTTACTGTTCTTTTCGATCTGGCATAGCACACCACACTCTTTGTTTTACTCTACCTCATGGGTACTCCTTCTGTCTCCTTGGCAGTTCCCTATCTTCTCCCGGATGACTCCCTACCATTGGTGCTGCCAGTCCTCCCTGTACTTATACTCAGCCTCTTGAAAGTCTCATCAACACCTCATGAATACGTGGCTTGAGTATCGAGGCTTTGGAAGCATCGTGTTATTTTCAATTGATTCATAAGGAGCACAAAAATGAATAAGTTAAAAAAATTGTTCATAGATACAGAGAACAGACTGACCATTGTCAGAGGGGACAGTGTGGGTCTGGGTTAAATAAGTAAAGGGATTAAGCAAAAAAAAACAACAACAAAAAAAACACCTCATAGACACAGATAACAGTATGGTGATTACCAGAGGGAAAGTGGGGTGGGGGCAGGTAGGAGAGGGTAAAGAGGGATAAATGGTGATGGAAGGAGACTTGATCTTGGATGGTGAACACACAATACAATATACAAATGATGCATTATAGAATTGTACACCTGAACCTATGTAATTTTATTAACTTGTGTCACCCCAAAAATTCAATACAAATTTTAAAAATTTGTTCTTTGTAGTATTTTCATTTTTATTTAAAAATATTTTTATTGATTTCAGAGAGGAAGGGAGAGGGGGAGAGAGAATCATTGCCTGGCTGCCTCCTGCATTCTCCACACTGGGGATGGAGCCTGCAACCCGGGCATGTGTCCTTACCAAGAATCAAACTGTGATCTCCTGGTTCATAGGTCAACACAACCACTGAGCCACTCAGCCCGGCACTGCATCTTTTATTGATGGTGAACATTTAGTTCCTGCCTCTCTAGGGTACAGCATATAGCACTCTGGTCTCCCTATGTTCTCCTGGACGACTGTACCAGTATCTAGTCCTTGTATCTTCTCCTTTCCCCCTCCCACCAGCCCTGCAAACCTGTTCCTCTAGAAGTCTCCCAGATCACAGGAAGTGATAATTCCATCCTTCCAGTCCTCAGGCCAGAAACCTGGACTATATCCTTGACACCTCTCTTTCCTTTCTCCCTACATTCAGGAAATCCTGTTGGTTCTTCGTTCAAAATATTTGCAGTCTGGCCACTCCTCCTGTCTCCACCGTAGCCTCCATTCCACTCCCATGTCTGCCTACATTCTTTTTTTAACAGACTATATTTTTTGTGTAATCTTTCCAGTGTTTTTTTTTCTTTCAGTTTTACTGAGATGTAATTGACCTGCAGCACTATATAAGTTTGAGGTATATAGCATCATTTGACTTACATATACTGTGAAATGATCACCACAATAAGTATAGCTAACATCTATCATCTCATCAGATACAAGGAAGAAAAAACATTTTTTTTCCTTGTGAAGAGAATTTCTAGGATTTACTATCTTAGAAACCTTCAAATATACAATACAGCAGTGTTAATTACAGTCATCATGTTGTACATTACATTATGCCTGAATTCTATTATTTATACAGAAGCCTGAATATTAACCATATTGCTTCTCTTCTCAAAACTTTTCAATGGTTCCAATTTCTCAAAGGCCAAAGACTTGGGAGGGAGGGGGGGTGTAGATGGAAGAGGGTATGGGGGAATAAATGGTGAATGGGGAAAAATAAAATAAAATGAAGGGAAAAAAGGCCAAAAACTTTACAATAACCTACAAGGCTTTACATATTCTGGTCCCTCATCTCCTTCCAGTCAAGACTCAAAGGATATCTCCTACCCAAATCCTCCCAGTTAGAATTGGAACACCCTCCCCCATCAACATCCCTAATCTCTTTTATCATCCTGCTCTATTATTTCCCATAGCATTTGTCACATTATAGCAGGCCACATAATTTGTTTATTTATTTTGGTTATTGCCTGATTTATGTAATTTATAAGAAGACATGAATTAAAAACTATATAATAGCTATACTAATCTTACTAATAAAAAGGTAATATGCTAATTAGACAGGATAGACCGGATGTCTTCTGGACGTCATTCTGGACCTCCTTCCTGACAAAGCTAGGGGCGTGGCTAGCCTGAAAACTGCCTGCGGCCCCTCGCCCAGGCCGCCCCATTCCCCAGCACTGACCCTCACCCTGATCGGGGGTGGGGCTGGCCTGAAAACTCAGCAGCCCCTTGCCCTAGCCAGCCCAGCCCCCCAGTGGGTACCTCCCACCCTGATTCAGGGCCTCCATCAGGGCAGGCCAGCCAGCCCCCACCCATGCACCAGGCCTCTATCCTATATAGTAAAAGGGTAATATGCACATTGACCCCAACAACAGAACAATCAGAATGACTGCTGGATCAGTCACTATGAGGTGCAGTGACCACCTCTTGGTCACTTTACTCAGCCAGCAGGCTCCAATCGCCTGATGGCCACCCGCAGCGGGGGTGGAGCCGATGAGCAGGAAGGAACAGCTGACCTCTCAGTCGACTTCTCCTGGCAGTCAGGCACTAATCAGCCGATGGTGAACAGGGAACCAGGGGTGAGTGGCAGCAGGGGGGTGGGGCCAGCTACAGGCAGCTGGGGAAGATGGCCCTGATAGCAGGCAAGGTATAGGGTCCATATCTGTGCACAAATTTTGTGCGCTGGGCCTCTAGAATAATATAATAATATGGAACATATACAATATGTGAGAAGACTGGGTACAAGAGACGAAATGTAATTTTAGTGCTTTTGTTTTGTGTTGTATTTTTGTTAATCCTTACCCAAGAGTATTTTTCCATTGATTTTTAGAGAGAGTGGGAGGGGGAGAGACGGAGAGAGAAACATTGATATGAGTGAGACATATCAATTGGTTGCCTTCTGCATGAGCCCTGACCAGGGCCTGGGCCAGAGAGGAGCCTGCAACCAAGGTACATACCCTCAACTGGAATCGAACCTGGGATCCTTTGGTCTGCAGGCCAATGCTCTATCCACTGAGCTCAACTGTCTAGGGCTAAAAATATATTTTTATTAATTTCAGAGAGGAAGGGAGAGGGAGAGATACAAACATCAATGATGCCCTAGCTGGTTTGGCTCAGTGGATAGAGCATCAGCCTGTGGACTGAAGGGTCCTGGGTTTGATTGCAGTCAAGGGTACATGCCCAGGTTGCGGGCTTGATCCCTAGCGGGAGGCGTGCAGGAGGTAGCCGATCAATGATTCTCTTTCGTCATCGATGTTTCTATCTTCCCTCTCCCTTTTTCTCTGAAATCAATTAAAAAAAAGAAAAATCAATGATGAGAGCATTATTGATTGGCTGCCTCCTGCATGAGCCCACAACTGGGCTTTTGTACTGACCAGGAATCGAACCGTGACCTCCTGGTTCATAGGTGGACGACACTCAACCACTGAGCCACACTGGCTGGGCAAGGCATGGATTTTTTTATGTTTGGTTGCTGATAGATTCCCAGTGCTTATAAAGGGACTTATAGTAGCCATTCATAAATATTAATGATGTAAGTATATTAGTATAAATTAAAAATGAACAATTTATGGAATTAAGAGTAAAAAGTATAACAATGTGAAGATCATTTGCTATGTTAACCCATATAACATGGTACTGTGGAAAGAGCATGGGATGAGAGGCAACACAGGAGGGGAGAAGCCTGACTGCCAAGGTCTATATTCCACAGCCTTCCTGAGTTTTTGCTTCTTTTCCCTCTCCCCTTCTTCTGTCCCACACTGTAGTCCCACTAAACTATCAGTAGTTCTCAAAAGAAAGGTGCCTTGCTGCCTCTTCCAGGCCTGGAGCACACTGCTTTTATCTTTTATTCTCTTCCTTGTTTTTCTTCCCTTTGGATGGAATGCATATGCAGCTTTATTAGAGTTTGCTGAAGATATAACTCTTAGATTCCCAGAGACTGGGGTAGGGGCTAGATTACCAAGGTAAGTAGCACAGACTGGATTTCTGAAAAGCCTCTACTTATTTTTTTAAAAAGTGGGGGAGGGTATACAATATCCTAAATCCTCAGAACTCCTCCTTAGGAACTTCCTCCCAACTCTACTACCACGTCTCTAACCTGTGGACATCTGGGACTGCTAGACATTGGATTTGAGGTCTATATACTTAAGTTAGAGGGCAAGGAAAAGGTAGCCTTCTAGCTGCCCTATGAGGGTCTCTACCAGTGAGAAGAAAAATGTTCTCAGGGTATTTAGTACCATTGTTCCAGTAATTGGTGGGGAAAGTAATTGCATTACCTGGAGGAGTTCATTTATTTAAATGACTTGGTTTTACTTTGCTTGGTGTTTGAGAAGCAAAATGCTTCTTATTGTATCAGATCCTTCTATAAAACACTCCTTAAAAAAAAAGAGAGAGAGTGAGAGGCATTCTTGATTAAAGATCACTATTTTTTCAGGGGTGGGCACTACACAGTAAATATATAGATTGGTGGAAAGATTCAGCCTGTTTTCAGAAACAGTTAAGTTTCTGAAAGGACATATTCAAAAAGGACATTTGGACATAATGAACTATCACAGGAGACCACATAATGTCATAATAAGGCTCATGACATCACTGTAGGTATAGCCCTACTGCACAAAACACACATTTCAGTTCCTGACTGAATCAAGAACAGAAGTCTCTTTCTAGACAGTTTAGTACAATATGTAATATATAGCTCAAAATATATGTTAGCTAATGTGCAAAAAAACAGCATTTTAAGATATTCAGGAATAATGTATGAAAACAAATGTTCAAAGTTGAATATACGCCATTTTAAAGTTTATTTGATGGCTCATGGGTTTTTAAAAGCCTGTTTTGTAGTTCAAATGGGAAAAGGGAAGCTTATTTCCCTATTTTGCAGAAGATGAAGGTGCTTCTCTTTTTCCCCCTCACGAAGTACATACTCTGTCTACTTCAGCAGATCAGTACACCGTGTGCTATTTTGGCCTCTTAGGGAACAGGATGTGTTTAAGTTTGCTACAAAGAGATACTGATCGTTTTAGCAATATATGTATCTCACTGAAAGTACTTCGGGATATTGGTATAGAGAAAATGGCGGCGGGGGGGTTGGGGGTGGGAGGCGGAAAAATTCCATAGTTTAGGATCTGAAATGAGCAATGGACGACAATTTAAGGTTAGTTGTAGAACCACTGGCCTCCAACTGTGTATTTCTCTCATCTACACTTTTCCCAAAAGATTCACAACAATAAAATTTCAAAAACAGTCTTATAATGTAATTTTATATTCTAGATCAAGAAAAAGGTGCTATTTTGAAAAGATGCTATTTAAAAAAGCATTAAGGTAGAGTTCTATAGCTGATCTGTTAAAAAAAGAACACCTCCCCGCCCCCCAAATCACTGCGGTCTGCTACTGCTTGCCATCTTATTTGCACGCAAACAGAAACAGAACAGCGTTTGTAGATCCGGCATTTCTCTGCGTGGTGCAGACATGCCGTTTTCGATGAATTTCCCCACCTCTGGGAAAAGCACTTCTGAAACGTGTAATTGTTGTGTTACAAGCCAAGTGGAACTGTGACGCAATTATCCCCTGCAAGTTGCCTTACTAAAAAATGATGTCATTTGCTGCAGATGGAGTCGCTTTCATTACACAGGTAGGTATGGCAAAACTCCCTCCACGTCGTTCCCGATTCCCCCGCCCCCACTAAAGGCAACATGCAAAGAGACGTTTTCCGGGCTTCTTCATCCTCAACTTGTCGGGAGTGGGCGCACTGCAGTGCCTCGAGCCCACTGCTCCTGCGGGCGAGCAGGGACCGCTGCGCAGCGACCAGAGCACAGCCAAGTGTTGCCAGCCCCGACGGCGAGGAAAGCCACGTTGGGCAGGGCTTTCGGCCACAGCGCGGGGCCGCCGGATCCCCCCCCCCCAGTGGGGCCCGCCGGCTTGGCCAGCCAGAACGTGGGGCTCCGCGAGCGCGGGACAGCCCTGCCCCCACCCCGCTCCCACACCCGCTCCCGCTCCCGCGGCGCCGGAAGTGACGCGTGCTGGCTGAAAGATGGCGGCATTGGCGCTCGACCAGGGGGAAGGTAAACACCCGCTGGGCCGCCGCCCGCACGCGGGGCCCCCTGGAGGCACCGGCGGGGACTGGGGGCGCCTCCGGGGCCTCCTGTCCATCTCTCAGCTCCCCACCCCCCGACCTCCCTACCCACGTGGCAGGCTTCCGCGTTGCAGCGACAGCGCGCGGCGCTCGCTGCCGGCGGGCCCCGCCCCCCTGGGCGGGCCCCGGGCGCTCTCACCGCCCGCAGGGGGCGCGCGGCCAGGAGAGGCCCCTGGCTCGTGGCCCCACTGGCCCCGCCCCTTTCCCGCCCCTCGCCCGCCTTCCTCCACCCCCGGCGTGGGTGATCCGGATCCTCGGCGCGCTTCGGGGTAGAAGCCCGGAGACGCCGTCGTCGACGCCGTCACCTCCAGCGCTTCTGCCGCTGCCTGCGGCCCCTCAGCCCCTTTCCCTGCCCGCGGTTCCCAGTCGGTCCTTTCGCCGAGCCCCTCGGGGTGCCGTGTGCTTCAGGCATTGGTAAGGCCGGGCGGCCCCGACGCCGCGCCTCCTCCCGAGCAGCTTGACTGTCTCGGCGGGCGACTCAGTGCTGTCTCCTTTCCTAGGACTGGTGCCGAGGGGGCAGCAGGCGCGCAGACTCGCCCCCCGCCGGAGCACCCCGGCCCGGCCCGGGAACGGCCCCTTCTAGACGGTCGAGGAGCCTGCCGCGTGCCGTCCAGGCGCCCGACTGCCCACCGTGCGGCCGCCGGCCCGCTTCTTCCTGATGCAAACTGCCGTCTACTAGAGATTGGACGGACCCCCGAGGTACGTAGCCGCCCCCGGCCCTCCGGCCTGCGGGAGCCCGGGCTTCGGCCTCGGCCCCGCGCTCGGCACCCATTCCGTAGCTCTTTCTGCACAGACCTGAGTGCAACGCTGGGTAGATGCCGGGACCCAATTTGTCTTTGAGTTTACTTAATTGTTTGAATTTTAATTTTTTTCCAGAGAGGAGGGGAAAAAGGAAGAAGCATAATTCAGCCATTTTTTGCAGCATACAGCTGCAGGTACCATGACAATCTTCTCCCTAACCCGTTCTATCCCTTTAAAAACCCCATTTATGCCTGAAACAGAACTATATGAAATGCGAGGTATAAAATGTGGAATCAGAAGGTCTGGGATCGACTGGGTGACTCTGAGAAAATCGCTTACCGAGCTTTGGTTTCTTATCTATGAAATCTAGTCACATCACAGGGTAGTGAGGGACTATGAGGCCATATATATGAACATAATCTGTAGCTATAGAGTATGAAGATAAAAACGCAAGGCAATTTTTTGAGTAACCTTTGCTAGAGTGGTTAATGCTGTAGTGGCTAACTGTTGCTGCCTCTTTATTTCTTTATTATGAGTATAAGCAATAAGTACGGAATGTGGAAGCAATGCTGTAAATCGACTAGATATATAATAGTCACGTTGCTTGGCCTTCTTCCTACAAAATGCTAACTGCTTATTTAAATAACGGTATTCTTTAATTCAAATTTAACGTTATTGTAGTGCTTTGCTTTTCATTTATCTAGGCCGCCTATTTCCTTTTTCTTACTCGCAATATTTATTTAATACCTTACATTTAGTGTCTTATATTTTCCGAATTGATATTTTCTTTTGTTAGTCTGATTAAATTGTAACTCAGAAGATGCTTTTAACATAAATACCCTAATTTTAATGCCGTTTTTCATATCTAGGAAATAGGATGCCTGAATATCTTTTGAAGAGCTTCTAAATGCATTTGATTTCTGTAATGCTTAATATGTCTAGACATGCATAGAAACTGTCAACTTTTTTGACAGTATTTATGTTATTTAATTCTCTTTTTTAACCACCACAACATTTAGGTGATTAGAAACAGTTTTTCAGTGGTGAAGGATGTTAATTTGCACTCTTTATTGCTGATTAACTTGGGGAAAATAATAGGATAGTAAATATTTGTGGTTTGAAAATTTCACTTATTTGTCAGAATTTATAATATATATGTGTAACAGATTAGTATGGGATCATTCTTACTCGACACATCAAAAATGTCGTATGTTTTGGCTTTAAAAATGGTCCACAAAAAGTGAAAGGAACATTTTTTTTAGTATATTATTTTTAGCTAACAAATGATTTTTTGTTTTGAATGTTGATTCAATTTATAATCCAATACCAGTTGTATTTCAGAGTATGCTTTTGTGTTTTGTGAAAAGGCAGAATGATAAAAGGCAGGCAGGATTAAATTCCCAAAGGAAGAGCCTACTTTATAATGTTAGGTTTTATATATTGGACTTATCGCTTGTCCTGAAGGTAAAATTTTGGGAACTCACTGCTTTAGTGGAAATTTTAAGGTTTGACCTCTCTGCTTTGATTTGTGTTATCTGGGGCTAAAATCTTGGAACCAGGGCTAGCTTAGCTTCATGGATGTTCAGGGCCCCAGACGTGGTTTAATAATCTGTGTAAAACTTGTACAATGTAAAGGTGAACAGTAAAAATTCATGTTAATAATTTAAGTTTTAAAATTTTCTTTACTTAGAATGAATTAAACAGCAAATAAACACCATGACAAGTGGAGAGAGACCACAGAAGAAAGGAGAAAGCTTTATGTCTTAGTATCTTTAATGATACTTTCTTCCTGCTTTGTACAAGGGGCACTGCGTAGTCATTTTGCCCTCGACCCCTAAAATTACGTAGCTAGCCTGTTGTCAAGGTTGCCCTTTCTTAGTGTAAATGTTTTGAGAATGAATAACATACCTGTGAGGAGAATGAATCTTTAGCTTATGAGGGGTTGAATTAATTTATTAGCATTTATCTCCTCTGAATTGGAATGCTATACCTTGTGACAGGTTGTTTTTTCATTGAAGATAAATGAAAGGTAGTCATTGGTAAAACGTTGTAGGATGGTTGATTAAATTCGGAGGCTCTGATGTCAGGCAGAGCCAGCTCTATCACTTATTAAGAATTAATTATAGCCGTGGGCAACTTAACCTCTGAGCTTTGGTTTTTCTTGTCTTTAAATCAGGGGTAGTTACAGAATATGGAGGGTTGTGAGGATTTAATATATCTATTCATCCAACAAGTGTGTGTGTGTATATAATATATATATATATATATATGTAATATATATATATATATAATTGATTTCAGAGAGGAAGGGAGAGGGAAAGAGATAGAAACATCAATGATGAGAGAGAATCATTGATCGGCTGCCTCTTGCACACCCCCCTACTGGGGATCTAGCCTACAACCCCGGGCATGTGCCCTTGATTGGAATTGAACTCGGGACCCTTCAGTCCTCAGGCTGACGCTCTATCCACTGAGCCAGACGGGCTAGGGCTCCAACAAATAGTTCTTTTATTTTTTTGATTGATTGTTTTTTAATATATCTTTAATGATTTCAGAGAGGAAGGGAGAAGGAGAGATTGAAACATCAATGGTGAGTGAGAACCACTGATTGGCTGCCTCCTGCAAGTGCCCTAATGGGGATCAAGCCCGCAACCCAGGCATGTGCCATCAACAGGAATGGAACCTGGGACTCTTCAGTCTGCAAGCTGACGCTCTATCCACGGAGCTAAACCAGCTAGGGCAACAACTCTTTCTTAAGCATTCATTATGTGCCAAGTGCTATTCTTTCTAGGTTCTGGGGATAGAATAGTCAATGAAACAAAAACAATTTTAATATACTAAGAGGAAAAAGTAAGCAGAAAAAGAATGTGGGGATTTTCTGGTTGATGGGGCATATAGGAGGTTTTCTTATTTTCTTTTTTATGTTTTTTATTGATGAGGGAGAGAGAGAGAATGAGAATGAGAGAATCATCGATACGACATGAGAGAGAAATGCTTCCTGAAACAACTTCGGTATGCACCGTGCCCAGGGGTCAGTCCTGCAACCTAGGTGTGTACCCTGATGGGGAATCAGACCCGCAGCCTTTCAGTGCATGGGGTGACACTCAACCAACTGAGCCACACTGGACAGGGCTGGGAGGCTTTTTCTCTTAATTTTAAAAAGGGGGTTAGGGGAAGGCTTCACTGAGATGACACTACACTGAAGGAAAATCCTGAAGGGAGCCCTGTCTATCAGTATCTGGGGATGGAGTGATTCAGGCAGAGGGAAAGGCAGAGGCCTTAAGGCGGGCTTGTGGCTGGTTTTCAAGAAACAGCAAGGAGGCCAGTGTATCTGGAGCTGGGCGGACAAGGGGGAAAGTAATGGGAGATAATTATTGTTGATGTTTTAGGAATCATTCGCTGGAGGGGCCCTCATAGTTTCTCTTTGCCTTGGGTATATGTTGTGCTGCTGTTGGTCCAAAAGTGGAAGGCCTTGTCGGAATTAGAAATTGTAACTTTGGAATAAAGAAACTGGAAAAGGCAAGCTATTTCCTCAGATAGTCTTCTAATATAAGGCCTCTAAAACGCACCTGGCTAAATTATTAAAGCAAATAAGAACAGATAGAACATTTGTTGTTTCTGATAAGATCAGTGAATTTAGCTAATGATTTTGCATCATTTAAATATTTGCAGGATATCCATATCATAACACTGAGACCTTCAGAAAGACTTAATTATTGTGGAGAACTAGAATGTCAACATTACTGTATCAATGATTTCAAGTTAGGATGTAAGTTAGAAGATTCAGGGTTTTATTCCCCAATAGAGGTTTTTCCTAGAATCCTCACTGGATCCAGTCTCTAAAGGCTGGGGAAGCTGTTTTCCATGACATCACCCTTGGATTACTTCTACTTGTAGTGAGGAATGAGCAGAGGAGCATTAAATTAAAATCTTCTGATGAAAAAATAGCGTTGAAGCAGGAGTGGTTTTTATTCTTGCAAGGTTTCGTGTATTATAGGCTGCCTGAATGCTAAACATACCTGAAAAGTGAAGTAATTTAGGTAATAGGTGCTAACCTGGAGGCTGAAGCACCCAGAGCCTCCCTAAAAGCTTAGTTAAACGGTCATTTGCAATTTGGTCTTGATCTATAAAAACATTTAGATGGACAAGGAAGAATTTCTGGTATTAAACAAATTAAAGTCAATTTACACAGCCTCCCATATTAAACGTATTTCTCAATTTGAGTATTATATCTGAGGGTAAAATGACTGCTAGCTAACAGAGCTAATGAAGTTAGTCTGTTTTCAAAAATTTTGTGCCCTTTTAGATTGAGAAGCTGCCTCTTTCAGATTGTTAAATTTAAAAATTTTACTATATAGGTTACAGAAATTGTGAGAAATTTTATGAATCAGAAATTCTATTTTATCTGTAGTAAGTCTTGCATTTTCTTTTTAGTATGAAAATATGGCATTTTGTGCGTAGGCATCAACTTGGGTAGGATAAGTTTGAGGGCGAAGGTAATAGGAAATAATTTAAATTTTTCATCGAAGAAAATCTAGAATCTAGCTTTTGTATTGGATAATTTAGGGTTTATATGAATTTTCAAGCAGCTGTTGGGGACTGTGAAAGCATTAAATTATTGCTGATGGCATAAACATGGAGGTTAGTTAATTTTGAAACATCTATTGAATTGTCTAGAGTTTTGCCTGCAAATCAGAAAATCAGAATGGCAGCCTTCTAACTGAAAAGGAAGCATTTAATTCCTTTCCTTTTAATTTCCTGTCCAATTTTACCCCCACCAGACTTTTTTTTTACTGGTCACTAGAGACTTTGAACTGTTAGAAATTTCTGCGATATAAATAGCAGTAATAGTCTTCCAGGGCAGAGGTAGATTGGTATAAGTGTGTGTTGTCATTTATCCCTTATCATTGTAACTGTCAGTGGTTCTCAAAGCTTTTGGTCTCAGGACCTCGTTATACTCTTAAAAATTATTGGGGTTCCAAAGAGCTTTTGTGTATGTGGGTTGTATCTATATTTACCATAATAGGAATTTAAGTGAAAAATTAAAAACTCATTTGTAATTCATTTTAAAAAACCCTACTCGTTTATCTAAATAGCATTTTTAAAAAATTGACATTGCAAATAATTTTCCTTCAGAATTTTGTAGGCCTTGTTTCATTTTTTTGGAATATATTTTTTATTGATTTTTTTTTTTTTATAGAGAGAAAGGGAGAGGGACAGAGAACTAGAAACATCGATGAGAGAGAAACATCAATCAGCTGCCTCCACACCTCCTACTGGGGATGTGCCCGCAACCAAGGTACATGCCCTTGACCGGAATCGAACCCAGGACCTTTCAGTGCGCAGGCCAATGCTCTATCTACTGAGCCAAACCGGTTAGGGCTAAATAGCATTTTTTTAAAATGAAAAATAACTGTTCTCCAAAAGAGTGAAAAACTTTGCAAATCTCTTTAATGTCTGGCTTAATAAAAGACAATGGGTTTCTTATCACTTCTGCATTCATTCTGTTATGGTATTATACAGCCTCTGGAAAACAGAATAAGTGAAAAAGGCAAATAACTTTAAAAATAATTATGAAAATAATTTTGACTTTGCAAAGTCCTTTTAGGGGACTAGGACCTCAGTTGTCCCTGGACCACACTTTGAGAATCACTATGTTAATCGTTCTTAAGTGTAGAAAATGTGAGACTTTCCTTTTTCTCTAGTCAGTTCCAAGTTTATGAAATAAGACAAACTTCTGTATTTCTTTCCTAGTAGTGTAAGAATACCTTGTCATTTAGTTTACTTTGATTTGGTTAACCCTTTTGGAAAACCTACCATTTCAAATTCTCAAGGCCAAATATAGAATATATACATACACGGGTTTATAAACTGTGATTTCCCCTAATCTGATGATATATTTTGAAAAGGGAGAATACAGAATTTCTGTACATTAAACATTTTATATGTTGGTAAGTATTTTTTCTCAAAGTCCCTTACTGGATCTCCCCTCAGCCCTCATTGATTTTATCGTTTGTTTCCCCCCAGTGCTTTTCAGAGAGAGTGGAGGGGAGGAGGGGGAGAGAGAGAGAGAGGGAGGGAGAGAGAGAGAGATACGGATGTGAGAGACATGGATTGGTTGTCTCCTGCATGCGACCCAACTGGGGATGGGGATCAGATGGCACCTGCAACCCAGGTATGTGCCTTTGACTGGGAATCAAACCTGGGACCTTTGGTACTTGGGCCGACACTCTAACCACCTGGCAACACCAGCCGGGGTGATTGACAGAGTTCTTATTTGTGTTTTGTTTCCATTTTACAATTAGTTTTTTTTTTTAAATATTTTATTGATTTTTCACAGAGAGGAAGGGAGAGGGATAGAGAGTCAGAAACATCGATGAGAGAGAAACATCGATCAGCTGCCTCCTGCACACCCCCCACTGGGGATGCGCCTGCAACCAAGGTACATGCCCTTGACCGGAATCGAACCCGGGACCCTTGAGTCCGCAGGCCGACGCTCCATCCACTGAGCCAAACCGGTTAGGGCTACAATTAGTCTTTATAATTATTTATTAAATTGCTATAACTCTTTAGAGAATTTTAATGCATGAGGTTTTGTATATTTTCTTTTTATATTCTTATACTTTCCTTTTTCTAATTCTTATTTTTCATTTGCTTGCGTTTTAACATAAGCCTCACTTTTCCCCCTTTTTCTTTATAGCTTCCAAAATTTGTATTGTGAACAAGTTGGTTTTGTTTCATGTGTTCATTTGTAAGTTTGGTTGTTTGATGTCTTAAACATTGATGTTATAGATCTTTGCTGTCCAACCAAGTATAATGGAAGCCACATATGTAATTTTAAATTTTCCCATAGCCACAGTTTAAAAGAGTAAAAAAAGTGAGTTTCATTTTAATATATTTTATTTAACCAAGTATATTCAAAATATTTCAACATGTTTCCAGTATAAAATTTGTATAATGAGATATTTTACATTCTTTTTTTTGGGGCGGGGGGATGTCTTCAAAATCTGTTCTCAGTTTTTCAATTTGGACTAGCCACGTTAGCTTCCGTATTGAACAGTGCAGATATAGAGGAGAGTAGCTACTCTGCTTAGGGCAGAAAAGCCCAAGGAGCCTAGAAAAGCTAGACCATTTTACTTGCATGGTGAGAAAAAATGGAAAACAATGTCACTGCAAAATGAGGCTGTGTTTTGACTACCAGTACACGCCCTGATCTCTTATAGACTTGTGATAAACTCTAGGGAGGTGTGGGGTCTATAGAGGGAAATTGGAGGGGTGTCAGGTTACTATGGTCTTGTGCAGGGGTCCTCAAACTGCGGCCTGCGGGCCACATGCGGCCTGCCAAGGACATTTATCCGGCCCGCCGGGTGTTTTTGCCACCTTGCTTTTTTACTTCAAAATAAGATATGTGCAGTGTGCATAGGAATTTGTTCATAGTTTTTATTTTTATTTTTATTTTTTAAAAATATATTTTGTTGATTTTTTACAGAGAGGAAGGGAGAGGGATAGAGAGTTAGAAATATTGATGAGAGAGAAACATCGATCAGCTGCCTCCTGCACACCTCCTACTGGGGATGTGCCCGCAACCAAGGTACATGCCCTTGACCGGAATCGAACCTGGGACCTTTCAGTCCTCAGGCCAACACTCTATTCACTGAGCCAGACCAGTCGGGGGATAGTTTTTTTTTTTTAACTATAGTCCAGCCCTCCAGCGGTCTGGAGGACAGTGAACTGGCCCCCTGTTTAAAAAGTTTGAGGACCCCTGGTCTTGTGGGTGATAAGGAGCATTAGGCAAGAGGTGGACAGGGAAGCCAGCATTGATTGTCCTCAGTGGGTATCTTGCTTGAGGCTAGACATTTAACACCTTAATTCATTTAATTAACACCTCAACTTAAGATGATGATGATTATTCATAATAGGTGGAAACTGAGGTCAGGCAGTTAACTAAGTTTCTCCAGGTCACACAGGTGGTAAGTACTAGCAAGCTCTCTGATTTCAAAGCTTTTGCTCTTTCTAACCACAGTATTTTGTGTGTGTGTGTGTTTTTTTTAAAATATTTTATTGATCTTTTACAGAGAGGAAGGGAGAGGGACAGAGAGTTAGAAACATCAATGGGAGAGAAACATCGATCAGCTGCCTCTTGCACACCCCCTATTGGGGATGTGCCCGCAAGCAAGGTACATGCCCTTGACCAGAATCGAACCTGGGACCTTTCAGTTCCCAGGCCGACGCTCTATCCACTAAGCCAAACCGGTCAGGGCTGTGTGTGTGTTTTTTAAAAAATATATTTTTATTGATTTCAGAGAGGGAAGGAGAGGGAGAGAGAGAAACATCAGTGATGAGAGAGAATCATCGATTGGCTGTTTCTTACATGCCTCCCACGAGAGACTGAGCCTGGAACCTGGAATGTACCCTGGCCGGGAATCGAACTGTAACCTCCTGGTTCATAGGTCAGTGCTCAACCACTGAGCCACATCAGCCAGGCATGTGTTTTTTTTTGTGTGTGTGTGTGTGTTTTTTGTTGTTTTTTTTTTTTTTTTTTTGCAAATCAGATCCTAGTCTTAACTCTATTTCTAGCTAGTTGTATGAGCTTGAAGAAAAGTTTTACCTGTGGACTTAGTACCTTCATTAGTCCAGTTAGCGTTGACCTGGGTCCCTGAGAGACTACTGAGAAGGTGAGCTTGGGTTATAAGTGCTATTGCTCGGGAGAAGGGTTTCTCCAGAATTAAATGAACTGTTAAGGGATCAGGTTTATTATCTTGGTTTCAGTAGCACCATGAAGGGGTCTAATAATAAGCCCTAATGTTAATGGAGTACTTAAGGGCCATATACTGTTCTGGCTTTACATGTATTAACTCATTTAATCCTCATAGTCACCTATGAGGTAGGTTCTTTAATATTAGTTTTCCCTTTTCACAGATGAGGGCAGTGGAACAGAGAGGCTAAGCAGCTTGCCCCAAGGCCACAGAGGTAATACCAGGTAGAACTAGGGTTCAAACGTAGCTTACTCCAGACCTGTCTGTACTCTTTTTTTAAAAAATATATATTTTATTGATTTTTTACGGACAGGAAGGGAGAGGGATAGAGAGTTAGAAACATCGATCAGCTGCCTCCTGCACACTCCCTACTGGGGATGTGCCCACAACCAAGGTACATGCCCTTGACCGGAATCGAACCTGGGACCCTTGCATCCGCAGGCTGATGCTCTGAGCCAAACCAGTTAGGGCCAGACCTGTACTCTTAACTCACTACTTATGTTCAGAGACTTATATCATGTTGGTCAGTTAATCACTGTGTATTTTAGCACTTGCTACTTGAACATACACTTCCCATAAAAGTGTAAAATACTGGCGCTGCTCTAAAGCTGTTAGTCTTATTGATAGATGCACCAAGCTTTTTCATGTAGAAAATAAGTTACCGCATATGTCTCAGCTGCCTGGTGTGGCTCAGTGAAGTGTCGTCCCTTGCGCCAAAAAGTGGACCAGTTTGATTCCCAGTCGGGACGCATACTCAGGTTGCTGCTTGGGTCTTGGTCGAGATGCACAGGGGAAGCCACCGATCCATATTTCTCTCTGCCCCCTCCCTTCCTCTCTCTCTAAAATCTCTCATTGCTGTTTATCTCTCTATCTCTCTTCCTTCCTCTCTGAAGTCAATAAAAATAAAGAAGTAGAACTATTTCTGTTCTAAAACTGCATTAGGGAAAAACAAGCTAAGGTAGTAAAAAGGGAGAATTTATTCTAAGAATGTAAGGATTTCTTTCACAATCCAAAGGCAGAAATAGAGCGAGGCCTAGGAACTTTAAAAATTAAGATGTTGGGCCCTGACCAGTTTGGCTCAGTGGATAGAGCATCAGTCAGCCTGCGGACTGAAGGGTCCCAGGTTCGATTCCGGTCAAGGGCATGTACCTTGGTTGCGGGCACATCCCCAGTGGGAGGCGTGCAGGAGGCAGCTGATCCGGTGTTTCTCTCATCGATGTTTCTAACTCTCTATCCCTCTCTCTTTCTCTCTGTGAAAAATCAATAAAATATATATTTTTAAAAATTAAGATGTTGGGGAGCATTCCCTATCCTCTCAACGGTATTCTGAGTTGACTGATTTTTTATATTTAACATTATTTTATTAACTCAGCGAGAAAAGTAACAGCCCAAATTTTAAAATGGCCAGTCTGCCCCCCCCCCCCCCCCCCCCCCCCCCC
>PVJC01006635.1:42447-54329 GCA_004026665.1 Murina feae | reverse complement strand
CGCCCCTCCAGTGCCCGCCCCTGTCCCCGCCCACCCCACTCCCTGCGCCTCCAGTGTCCATCCTCTGTCTCTGGACTCCCACAGCGTGTGGCCCCCAGGGCCTCCCTCCCCGGGATGGCAGGGGTCGGGGTTCCCCTGCCTTTAAGCCGAGTGACTCCACTGTCCGCTCAGCTGTGCTGGACCTGGGTGGCCTCCCGGGCGTCTGTGAGCCGCCGCTGCGCTGCCAACAGCCGCAGGGTTTTGTTTGAGCACCTGGTTTGGGTCCTTGGGTGTCCACCCCGGGGTGGCTGTGGTCATGTGGCTGCCGGTCAGCATTGCCCACGGGCCCCTCCCCGCAGCAGGGCCTTCACCTGGAGGCCCCTGGGCCCCTCATGCCTGCCGCACCATCCCCCAACTCTGGCCCTGGATGAAGCCCCTCCCGCTGCCGCTCCCTGCCCACCCTGACCCGTCACACGGGCACCAGCTCTGCCAGGGCCAGCTCCTGCCTCCGCCCGGTGTGTGCCCACCTCTGTCAGCCCGAGGCCCTGCCACTGGGCCCGCGGGAGGTGGCAGCAGAGCCTCAGCCCCAGGTCCTGCCTGTGCCCGGCACGGCCCCACTGTGGTCCCCATGGCTGCAGGCAGGGACAGGGTATGCCCAGCACAGGCCTGGGAGGGGCTGCCCCTGAAGGATGGCGGAGGTCTCTCTCTCCATCCTCACGGCCCTCCCCCTCGTTCCCTCCACCCTCTCTCCTCCCTCCCCCTGCGACGGGCGACAGGCAAGCTGCCAGCTTCACCTTGTGGGCACGGCGCTGACCTCGCCAAGGTACCAGGTCAACTGCCTTCGGCCGCGAGGCTCAGGGGTTGAGCGTGGACCTAGGAGCCAGGAGGTCAGGGCTCATCCCCGTCGGGGCACAGGCCTCCATCCCCAGGGGGGGCGTGCGGGGGGCGCCGATCCATGCTCCTCCCTCATCATGGATGTGTCTCTCTCGCTCGTCCTTCCTCTCTGAGATCAATAAAAACATATTTTAAAAAAGGGAAGAAAACTGCCGGCAGCCTGTGCGCCGGCGGAGGCGGGAACACCTGGGCGAGTCGGTGAGACGTGGTGGGAGCGGCCTGGGTCACGCACGCACGGCCCCGGGTGCCCCCGGACCTGCGTGTCTGTGCGGGCTCAGCCTCCCCACGGGCTGGTCCATGCCGAGGGGGCAGCACCCGCAGCCCTGCCCCCGCCTGGCGGGCGGCGTCCGCCTCTCCAGGAGCGGGCGGGCCCAGGCCAGGGAGCCCGGCCGGCGGCCCCGGCTGCTGTTCTCGCCAGACACATGCCTGCGTCTAATCACGGCGGCGGCAGATAAGGCCTCGCCGAAGGACACGGGGCAGCGCGCTGAGCCTTCGAAATGTCAAGGTCAGCAGCTCAGGGGACGGGGCCGCGAGGCGGGGAGCCGTGCTGGCGGGACGGGGGGGAGTGCTGGGGCCAGTGTCCGTGCCCGTGTCCGGCGTGGACATGCCCTGGTCCCGGCCGCGATGAGTCGGGAGCCGCGGGGCGGGCGCTGCCGTCCCGGGAGGTGGCGGGCGGTGGGGAATCGGGGCAGAGGGCGCTGGGAGTTCCTGTGCTGCGCGGCTGCTCCGAGCGCCGGAGAGCGAGCCGCCCGGCGGAGAAGCCACCAGGCCGCGTGGCTTCCTGTCCCAGCGCCCGGAGGAAGCGCACCGACGGGGAGCGGCCTGCGCCTCTGCGGTCGCTGCTCGAGGCCCCTGTCCCGCCACCACGGGGACCTGCGGCCGGAGGTGCCTCGTGCTGGGGAGGCCGCTCAGGACTTACAGACGCGATTGAAATGACTCCCACCCCCGGGAGCGCCTGCTGCCGCCCTTCCAGGGCAGCGCGTGCATGCGTGTATGTGTGCATGTGTGTGCCTGTATGTGCAAGCCTGTATGTGTGCATATAGGTGTGCATGCATGTGCCTATATGTGTGCCTGTCTGTGTGCATGTGTGTAAGCCTATATGTGTTCATGGGTGTGTATATGCCTATATGTGTGCATATGTGCATGCTCACATGTGTGTGACTGCTCACCTGGGTGAGGTGTATGCACGTGTGTGCACACGTGTGATGGCATGTGTGTGCATGTTTGTGTGCGCACCCAGACATGTTTTTGGCGTGTGTGTGAAAGTACCCGGTGCCGTCAGTGGTGAGAGGGTCCACAGCTGGACTCTCCCACCCTGCTTGTGCCTCGGTCTCCCCGCTGTGCAGTGGGGACAGTGTGTGTCCTTGCCGTGTGCTCACTGGGCTCCAGGGGTCGCTGGCGGGAGCGTGTGGCAGCAGCGCCGGCAGCCGGGAAGGAAGGCCTGCCCTCGCACGAGTGCTGTGCCCGGGCCTCTGGCGCCCTTGGAATTGTCGTATGGAAACGCCTGTGAACAAAAGGCACATTTTTTGGCAAATGTTGAGGGAGGGACAGTCGAGGTCAGCCAGGTTCCAGCAGCAGCATCTGTGCCGCCGGGCGGCCCGGGTCAGGGGCAGAGGTCAGTGTCCGCGACCCTTGGGTCTCTCCCTCCAGCGCGTGGCGTGCGGGCTGTGCCGCGGGGCAGCCCCCTTCTTCGTCAATCCTGGGACTCGACTCGGACCCCTGCACCGCCCCAGCCCCCTAAACGCCAGCGACGGGGGCAGCGAAGCTCGAGGACGGCTTCCGGAGGGTCTGGGTTCCTCTGCGCCCCCCTCGCGGCGAGGCCCACGCCCGCTGCCTGCGGCCACAGGAAGCTGCTTTCTGACGTGGGACCGGCTCTCGCACCAGCTGGCCTCTCGGCCATGGCCGAGCCTGTCCTGTCCCCGCGGCCGAGCCTGTCCTGTCCCCGTGGCCTGTCCTGTCCCCGCGGCCGAGCCTGTCCTGTCCCCGCAGCCGAGCCAAGCCGGCAGGCCCTTGGGCAGACCCTGCGGACGGGCTCCAGGCCACCATGCCCGGCCGCCACCCACCACCTGGGCTGAACGTTTTAAAAATAAATTTAGTCAGAAAAAGAAATTTAAACGCGGCCCTGGTCAGTGTGTTCAGTGGTTAGAGTGATGGCACCGAAGAGCTGAGGGCTTGGTTCCTGGTCAAGGGCATGGACCTTGGTTGCGGGTCTGCTCCCTGCCCCTGGCCAGGGCACATGTGGGAGGCAACCAATCCCCGTGTCTCTCTCCCATCCATGTTTCTCCCTCCCTCCCCCTCTCCCTCCCTTCTACTTTCTCTGAAAAGCAATGGGAAAATACCACCGGGTGAGGGCTGACGGAACAAATAAATCAGCGAATGAACGAATGAACGTAGGAGTCCTGGCCAGTGTGCCCAGTGGTTAGAGCACCGCCACGCCCGTCTCCGACACCAGCTCAGCCCCGGGCTCATCCGAGCCTCGCCCCGTCCGCGGGTGACGTCTCGGCGGCAGGGAGTGCGGCTCTCACCCGACTCGTCTGTCCCGCCCAGGGATGCGCGTGGCGGAGCTGCCTTGGGGCCGAGCGCGTGCGCCCGCCCTGTCCGCGTGGGGTGCTCTCCCGCCACCCGCCCCCCGCCGGCCCCACGGCCCCAGGAGCCGCCTTCCCTCTGCCCCCTCCGTGCGGCGGAGGCGTCCACCCCAGCGGCTTCACTGCTGGTGACGTGGGGCTTTTTCGGAAGACGGGCCCCGAGGCCGCCGCTGCCCGCGTCCCCCTCGCCCTCCTGTCGCTGCGCCCGCCCACCCGCGGACCCTGCGGGCTGCTGTTCCTGTCCCGCTGGTCTCTGCACAGATGAGCAAACGGCCGTGTATTTCCCATCGCTTTCTCTTTTTTAAAATACGTTTTTATTGCTTTCAAAGAGGACGGGAGAAGGAGAGGGAGAGAAACCTCAGTGAGGAGAGAGAATCAGGACCGGCTGCCTCCTGTGCGCCCCCCGCTGGGGACGGAGCCCGCCACCCGGGCCTGGGCCCCGACCGGGCATCGGACCCGACCTCCCGGTTCCCCGCCGACCCTCAGCCCCTGAGCCCCGCCGGCCGGCCTCCCCTGCGCTTCCACTGCCCTTTTATTCTCTTTATTTTTAATCTTTTGTCTTTTTTTTCAATCCGTCGCCCTTTCGGACAAGCAGGGGAGCATGAAGAACTGTGACTTGTGGGGAAACACACAGCACAGAGCCGACCACCATGGCTACATGCGTGGCTCCGGCATGAAGACCATTCCCACCCCCCATCGCCGGAACGTTCCGTCGCCCCAAACTGCCGTTCTGCCCCCACTAACCCCCCCGCCCGCCCCCGGCCCCCTGCCCTTCCGCCTGGGGCTTCGGCGCCCCCACGGTCCTCACGGAAGTGGAGTCACAGGCCTCGGTCCTGCTTCTGGCTCGCTTCCCCCGGGGCGCCGTCCTCAGGCGTGTCCGCCTGTGGCAGGTGGCAGCGCCTCCCCGCGGGGGCCGAGGGGCGCCCACGGCCTGGGCGACACGCGTGTTGTTCCTCCGCCCGCGGATGGCGCGTGGGCCCCGTCCTCCTGGCTGTGGCGGCTGGTGCTGCTGTGGGCCGCACGCTCGGCCCCCCCAGGCCCGGGGTCAGCGCTGGGCTCCTGCTCCCAGGAGTGGACTTGCCGGCTCACGTGGTCATGTTGTTTTTGAGTCTCTTGAGGGGTTGCCGTCCTGGTTTTATGGGGGCTGCACCGTCCCCCATTCCCTCCAACGGCCAGGCTTCCCGTGGCCCCACGGCCACGCGACCCTTGTCTGTAGCGTGGACAGAGCTGTGTGCGGGCGCAGCCCCTCGCCGTGGCCTCAGCCGCGTCTCCCGACGATGGTGATGCGGGGCCCCCCTCGCCCCCCAAGGCGGCTGGCCCTTCGGCCGTGTGTCTCCCACAGACGTGTGGCCAGACGCTTCCCCTCTGTCCTCTCAGCAACTTCCGGCCGAAGCCGTCACCAGCCGTCCTCGCGCGTGACCCCCTCGCTCCCCCTCGGGCCTACGTCACCGTCTCCGCTCCCAGGCCCGGCCGGCCCCTGGGCTCCCTCCTGCTGCCCGGGCCGTGCGCGTGGGGGGAGCTGAGTGGCCCTCGGGGTCTGTGGCGGGCAGGGCCCCGGGGCGGCTGCTGGAGGACGTGCTGCTATTGTGGCTGCGGCAGGAAGTGGCAGCTCCCGCGAGTCCGAGGACGGGACGGCGGGAGGCGTGGCTCCTGTGGGCGGTGGAGGTGTTGGGGTTTCTGCCCGACCCCTGGGTTCTCCTTTCCTCCGCATTGTTCCCTCCTCGGCTGCAGCTCCCTGTGACGGAGGAAGACCCAGGCTCTCGGGGGAGGCGGGCGGGTGTGGGGGGGCCGGGCGCGGGGAGATGCCCGCCGTGGTGACGGGTGATGGCGGGGACGTCCCTTCTGCTTGGATGCGTCCGGTGTCCGACTCCGGTTTCCTGGGGTTCCGAGCGCCTGGCGTTCTCTCCGGCCTCTGTGGTTGGTGTCGGCGGAAGAGGGGCCTTGCTGACGACTGGTTGGGTTGCTGGGGCGCCGGCAGGAGCTCGGTTGACAATCAGCAGGTCCCCGCCCAGCGCTGTGTCTGCCACCTGCGGGTCTCTGGGGCCTGGCCTTCCTCTGACCGCATCGCTGCTGGCCCCCAGGTCCTTGTCCTGCTCTCAGCTCTTGGCCTCCAGCTACCAACCCTGCCACAGGACCTTTGCACAGCAGTTTCCTCTGCCTGCAGTATCTAGCCTCAGCCCGAGCTCATACATGACCTCCTAGAGCAGCCCCCCCCCGCCCTGTCACTCGCTGTGACTGACAACCCCCGCCCTGTCACTCGCTGTGACTGACAGCCCCCGCCCTGTCACTCGCTGTGACTGACAGCCCCCCCCCCGTCACTCACTTCACCAGCTCCTTTCTGTTTCCCCAGCAGCTGGCGCTGTTTGTGCCCTGGTTTTCTGGTTTAATATCTTTTCCCCTCTGTTTGCCTTGTCCCTGGAGCCTAGCATGGTGCCTGGCACATAGTGGGCGCTTTCCTCACAGGCAGGGCATGGGGTCTGTGTTCTGTCCTGAGTGCCTGGTGCCACTGGAGGCTTCCTGGGGGTGCTGAGCGGCACCCACGGATTCCCGTCTCTGAAACCTGCACAGGGTCGGAGTGGCCAAGCCAGGCCCAAGCAGCCTGCACCGTCCAACCGGCCGGCGACAGGACGGTGTCCTCATGCCCTCGCTCGGCCAGCAGCACTGGGTGCGGGTGCTGACCTGCCCGGGGTTGGCTCCCAGCTGCCATCTGGTGGGACAAGGATGCTGAGACCAAAATAAAACTGCCTGTTGCATCCTGTGTGGCGCAATTGCAGCCGCTCATGGGGGGCGGGGCGCCGAGGCCGCCAGCCACCACCTCCACACAGCACGCAGTCGCTTCCGCCCTTGGCCACAGGCTGGTCTGGCCCAGGTGGCCACACGTGGGGCCCGGGCCTAGGCCTCTCACACACGTGCGGGGGCCCGAGTGTGTTTTCGGGGTGAAGGGCGCAGATGAGAGCGGGGGACGGAGGGGGAGGAAGTGCCCAGGCCCAGGGCTGCGTATCCCCAGCCAGCGGGACAGGGAGGAAGCAGGTGCTTCCTGGACACGCTGACCCTTCACAAGTGGCGGCTCGAGTGGGCAGGACCGTCTTGTCCCTGGATGACCAGGGGAGCCCAGTGTCAAGTACCTGCCGCGCACCAGACACCTGTCCCTCTGGCCCTCCACCTGCACAGACCCCCCCGGCCCTCATGCTGAGTGCTGGGCCGGCCCTGCCCACCCCTCCCCGCCCTGGGGGCCAGCCCCAGGCCACAGCCCCAGGCCACAGCCCCAGGCCACAGCCCCAGGCCACAGCCCCAGGCCACAGCTCTAGGCCCCCACCCCAGGCCACAGCCCCAGGCCACAGCCCCAGGCTACAGCCCCAGGCCACTGCTCCAGGCCCCCTACCCCAGGCCCCACTCCAGGCCACAGCCCCAGGCCACAGCCCCAGGCCACTGCCCCAGGCCACAGCCCCAGGCCACAGCCCCAGGCCACTGCTCTGGGGACCCTGCAGGCACCATTCAGGAGACAGGGCCCTGAGCCCTGGGTAGGGAGGCCCGTGGGCCCCCTCCCACCCCCAGTGCCCAAGTCCTCGGGCACCGCCGCCTGCTGAGGAAGGAAGCGGGCAGCCCTGGCCATGCAGTGCCTCGAGGAGGCTCCCCCAACTCTCTGCCCAAGATGCAGGCCTGACAGGGAGAGTGACGGGTGCAGGTGCATCTGTGGGGCCTGTGGGGCCCTCCCGCCGGGCCAGGACCCCTCACCGGGGAGACATCCCTGGCAGATGAGGCCCCATCTGTGAGGCCCCTTCAGCCCGTTCTCCGGCACCTTCTAAATATACCCTGGGAGGGGTTTCTTATCTCGGCCAGGCAGCCAGGCGTGGTGCAGGGACAGCGGGGGACGGAGCCGGCCCGGGCCCTGCCTCTACCTCCAGGTCCTCGTGCTCCAGCCTAGGAGCAGGGCTGCGGGACCCCGAGGGCTGGGCCTCCCCCTGCCAGGCCCCCCGAAGCCTCCCAGGGGCAGGGAAGGTGGCGGGCCGCCACTCCTGGCTGCCCCTGGCTGCGGGCTTCGTGGAGGCACAGGTCTGGGTTGGTGGGAGGGCCCGGGGCTGGAGTCTGGTCCTCGGCTGACACTGGTGCTGTGTGACTCTGGGCAGGGGCCCACCCTCTCTGAGCCCCCCCTTTCTCCTGTGACGAGGGACAGGAAGTGGACTCCTGAGCAGCTCATTCCCACCTGCCCGTCTCGCCAGGGCCTCGGACCTGCCAGGCACTAGGGCTGCCACGGGGCCCGAGCAGATGGGATCCCAGCTCCGAGGGTGGGCATTGCTGGGCCTGATGAACATGGAGAAAGCGCCTGGGGCGTCCTGGGGCCGGGTCTGGGCCCGAGGTCGGCCACCCCAGCCTGGCCCTTGGACGTGCTGTCAGGTTCCGATGGAGTGGATCCCTGAGGAATGGCACACGTGCCCCACCCACGTGCACCCCCAGTCGTTTCCTTCCCTGGGCACAGTGCCCTCTGCGGAGGCAACCATTGCTCTGCACAGCCAGCGTTGTCAAGTCCCCACTTATCCATCAGCAAGCGATATATCGCTTGTAATTAAAATGTGTAATTAACGTGATACAGTCCATACATTCAGTGAAGCGACATCCTCCGAGGTGTCCGGGTGCTGCCTGTGGGCCTGGCATTTCAGCCCGCGACCCGGCTCCGCCCACCATGGGTTCCGAGGCCCCTGCAGCAGCCGTTTCCTCTGCAGGTGGCGTGTGTGGTCCTTGTCACCGGGGGAGCCTCCTGTGGGTGGGGGACGCTGTCACTGTAGATTCAGGGCCTGTCCCCTGCCTCTCCCGGGAGACCAGCCAGGCCTGGGTTCGGTGGTTGGGTCACCTGAGCCGTGTGGGGGCCGCTCGGGGCTGGCCACAGGCAGGAGGAGGCCCGGCCTGGAGTGCCCTCCGCGGAGCCTCACCCCTGGCAGGGTTCCGGGCTCCCACGCGCTCGGGGTCACCTGGTGGCTGCAGGCGGCGCGCGATGCCCGATAAGGCCGGACGCCCTGGGGCTGGGCTGCGGTCACAGCTTGGAGGTGGCTCGGCCGCCGGGCACAGGCAGGGCATTGTTCGGGCCCAGGGCCACCCTCGCCCCTGGCAGGGCCTCTTCCTGCGGACGCTCACGCATCCTCCTGGGGCTCGTCGGGCAGCCCTGGGGCCCGTCCTTCCTCCGGCGCCTCTTCCCCACGCCCTGCCTGGGAAATGGGTCCGAGCCCCTCATTCCCTGAGCCCCTGTCTGTCCCCTTAGCCCTCGGCCGGGACCGAGGGCCGGGCTTGCCCTGCACAGGCAGGATGGGGCGCCGTGCCCCCCGGGCTCTGAGCCCCAGGGCCCCAGTGCAGGAGGAGCAGACAGGCCCACGGGGGGCGGGTTCTGCCTGCCGTTAGCACAGTCCCATCCAACATCAGAGCCACACACGGCTCTGAACCATCCCCTCACCTCAAGGGCACTGGGCCAGCAGGTCCCCCGGCAGGAGAGACAGACGAGGATGCGCAGACGCGGCGAGAGGCGCTCCCTCTGCGGCCCCTGTCACCGCCGGGGCGCAGGCTGGAGCCTGGGGCCGGGGCCCGTGCGTTGGGGCGTGAAGGCTGGTGGGCAGCGCCTGACAGGTGACCCAGGTGCAGACGGCTGGCTGATGGGACTCGGTCAGCGGAGCGATGGCCCCAGAGATGTCCGGGTCCCAACCCCGATCCTGGGACAGTGACCGTTTGTGGCTGAGGGGCCTCAGGCGTGCGAGGGAAGGTGTCCCGGGATAGGGGACCCCCGGGTGTCCTCGGAGGTACGGTCAGAGGTCGGGGTGGGGACCAGCTGCTGTCCTCACTGCCCCTCCCCAGGCCCGGCCACAGCCCTGTCCCCCTCCTCCCCTGTTTGGCTCTCGGGGCCTCGGGACAGCGAGACTCGGTTTCCCCGTCTGTGACGTTTGTAGGAGGACGGCCTGGGCTGTGGGAATGTGTGACCGTGTGTAGTGCTGGTGGCTGTGGTCCCGGGTGCGTCCTGCGGCCCCACAGAGGGACGGGGTGGGGAGGGGGCGGGAGGTATGGCTGGCCCCAGGCTGGGGGAGTCCTGACTGACCATTCCTCCTGCGTCCGGCTGTGCTGCTGTCTATAGTCCCACGTGGAAGAGGCTCTGACTTGTGTCAGGGAAACTGAGGCAGGGACCTACCTGGGCCTGTGGTCCTGGGGGCAGCACCCAGGTCTTGGGGGGGGGGGCCATCTGTGGTCCCGCCTCTGGTCCTCAGGACGGCTTCCGGGCTGAGAAAGGTCATGACCCAGAAGGAAAGCCTCACCCACTGCCGGACATCAGCGCTCTGTCCGTCTGTCCGTCTGCCCGTCTGCCCTTGGGGAGTTCCCATGGGGACACTTCAGGGGTCTGGGGTCCCAGGCTCGCGCCACCGTGTCTGGCTGAAGGTGTGTCCCTGGGGCGGGGGGGTCAGCTCCCACCTGCTGTGTGGCCAGGTCACGCTTACCACCTGGTTCGTGGCTGGTGGGCTGGGGGCTGGGAGGGGCGCCTGTGGGGGGAGGGGTGCCCGTGGGGAGAGGGGCGCCCGTGGGGCGGGGCAGGTGGCCACAGGAGCGGACCCCGGCTGACCGCTGCCCCTGTCTTGCAGCTTCCTCATCGTGCTGGTCTGCCTCATCTTCAGCGTGCTGTCCACCATTGAGCAGTACGTCGCCCTGGCCACGGGGACCCTCTTCTGGATGGTACGTATCGACAGCCGCCAGCGCCGCCCGGGGCCTCGTCTCCCCGCCGTGCATGCGGGCGTGAGCTGCCTCAGGCTCCCCCTGCCTGCCCGGAGCCCTGCACCGGTGCCCCTCCTGCTGGCAGGCGGCTGTGGTCTTGCCTCGATGTTGGGGACCAGAGGAGTGGGGGACCCCATTCCTGGCTCTGGTATGTGCAGGATGTGAGCAGCGAGCCAGCGGGCCTGAGGCAGATGGTCTGGGTGGGCCTCCTGGAGGAGGTGTCTTCTGAGCTGGGCCGGGAAGGAAGGACAGGGGGAGCTGGGGTTGTGGTCGGCGGGGACTCGCCCGAGCCCGAGGTCTGGGTGACTCTTGGCCTGGGTGGCGACCGGGACACAGAGACCCAGCAGCTGTCCCAGCCTCTCCCCCTGGCCCTCCCCTCTCCGAGGTCCCTGACCCCCAAGAGGAACTTGGGAGCCGTGAGCACAGGAAAGTGGCCAACACCTCCCAGCCTGTCCAAGTGCCTCACTCGGGGGGAGCCTCTCTCCCCACCAGCACTGACCCGTCGGACAGGGCCTGGGACAGCCCCCAGGGCCTCGGACCAGGTGCCGGGAGCACTGACCCTGGAGGGGCACCTCCAAGGGGACCCATCTGTGAGCTGGCCTCCGGGATGGTGGGACGTGGGGTGACCAGGTCCCCCGGCGGCTGCCTGACTGTCCAAAACCCGGGTGTGTGCCTGGCGGGGACTCAACCCCATGACCTTCTGGTGCCCGGGCCACGCGCCACCTGCGGGGCACCGGCCAGGACGTGAGGTGGCGTTTTCATTGTAACCAGGTGCCAAGGGCCAGCAGGCCACCTCAGACCCCCCCGCCCCGTCCTGGGCCACGGGTCTGAGTGACCTCACACCCCAGCACCGCCTGCTTCGAGGACACATGCGCCGAGCTCTCATTTCATGGTTTGATCCCCCGCCCGGCGCTCAGGGGTCCCCGCCAGGGCATCCCACTTGGCTCTTCCCAGGGACGCTGCAAATATTCGTCTGGCCCCCGGGAACCCCGAGGCCTCTGCTCATGAGTGTGGGGCCTGCGTGTGGGCGTGGGGGGGCTCTGCCGGGCGGGCTCAGAGGCGGCGCGGGTTTACCTCTCGTGGGAACTGCGATGGCGCCGGGTCCCTCTGCCGCCTCGGGGCCTGAGAGCCTGTTTCTCCGTGGCTGTGGCCTCTGCCCCCGGAGGGGCCTGCGCTCGTGGGCGGTGGCTCAGCCGCGGGTCCCGCAGGGATTTCTGGACACGCGCCGGCCTGGGCACTCGGACCGCGGGCCACACTGGCTCTGTCTGGGGGCAGCGCCCGTGAGCAGGTGCTGACGCGCATCCTGCCGGCTGCGTGGAGGTGGCCGCCCCACGGGGACCTCTGGGCAGGCCCGCCCCCGGGGTCCTGGGGGCTGGTTTTAGCTGCCCTGCACGAGGCTCTGTCACCGCTCACTGGGAGTAGGACAGGCTTCATGGCAACGTTGGATGGTCCCCGTGCCCGCAAGGGGCAGCATGCTGGGGTCCCGTGGTTCCCTGTCCCCTGCCCACTGACCCTACCCACTGCCCCCTACCTGCTGCCCACTACCTGCTGCCTCCTGCTCCTGTCCCCTGCCCCCTGCCTCCTACTGGCTGCCCCTGATCCTGTCCTGTCTCCTGCCTGCTGTCCCCTACCCGCTGCCCCCTGCCCACTACCCCCTGCCCCCTGCCCACTACCTGCCCCCTG
>PVJC01006635.1:0-42347 GCA_004026665.1 Murina feae | reverse complement strand
TCTGATGCCCCAGGAGCTCCCCGTGGATGCGGGACTCACTCGGCCTCTCGGGCCCCAGGTGCCCCTCCGCCAGGCACCCCGGCCTGCCCTGCACGCCCCCCTCTCTCCACACCCTCCCCCTGCACCGTGCCCTCTCGTGGGCCTGGGGCACTCCCCACTGTGGGCCAGGCTGTTCCTCTACCGGCGTCCCTGCCTCCGCGAGCCTCCCAACCTGCCCTCCGTGGGGTCCTCCCAACCTGCCCTCCGTGGGGTCCTCCCTCCCAGCGTGGCCCTCCCTGGATCTGCCACTCCCTGCTTCAATCCCATGCACCCTGAGCCATCCCTGTAAGACAAGCCAAGAAGCTGGAGGGTCCTGGGCCTCAGTTTCCCAGCCTGTGAAGGGGAGGGGTGGGCAGGTCTGCCTCAGCCAAGGTCTTGCTGTGTCTCAGGGCCGGGGTGTGTGTGGGGGGGCTGGGGCGATGGAGGGGGGAGTGGGGCAGCCCTGGGTCCCCCGCCCGGGGGGGCAGAGGTGAGTTTCGTCGGGACGGGCTGGGAAGGGGGTGCGAGTGAAGAGAGACTTGTGGTCGGACATGAGAGCGCCCTGGAGGGGTCACCCTGAGAAAGGGCATGGGCGGGAGGGTGCACGCGGGTGCTGGGGGGGCCCGGGCGGGAGGGCGCCTCCCTAGCTCACCGTCTCCAGGGTGGGTCCCCGGGGCTGGCGGGGCAGGTGGGACTTGGGGGCGCTTCCTGGGAGTTCGATCTGCGGGGCGCCGACCCCACCCAGAGGCAGGGACTGGGGGCCGAGGGGGCCGAGGGGGCAGCCCCCGCCGCGGCCGCACGATCCCGGCTCCGGACACCAGGTGGCGCTGTTGTCAGCAAAATGCGGCGGCCGCTGGCGGGCGCCCAGCGCGCGGAGCCAGACCGCAGGCTGCAGGGCGGGCGGGCGGGGTGGGCTCCGCGAGGGGCTGGGGCTCGGGCGGTGGAAAAAAATGCGCTCGCTCGGCGCTGTGTTTTCCCAGAGAGCCCATATTTCTTCCTTCTTCCCGAGGCCCCGCGTTCCCGGTGCCAGAACGCTGTTATCTCAGCCGGGAAGGCAGCCCCGGGCCTCGGGGGGATTAGCGTTCTGCTGAGCCAGGGATATTCGGGCCTGAAAAAGCCATTTTGTTGGAATCCCGTCTCTGCCGGGGTCTGTCCGGGGCCTGCTCGCCGCCACGTTGCAGCTCTGAGCTTTGCTCGCGGTCGCGCGGGGCGGGGGCGCCTCTGGGGCTGCGGCCTTGCTCGCTGGGTCCCCGTGGGCGCACCTACATGCGTGTGTGTACGCGTGTGTGCCCGCTCGCGCACGCTGCCGTGGGCACACGCGTGTCCACACTCTGCGCCCGTGTTTCTGGGCGCGTCCCGTGCAGGGGTCCCAGGTTTGGGGGGGCCCTCCCGTGCCCCCCCCCCGTCCTGCTGCTGGGCCAAACCCCCGCTCTGCGGGGAGAGACCCTCCCCGGCGGGGGGAGCTGCCTTTTGTCTCCAAAGCGCACTCGGTGTTTTCTGTTCTTTTTCTCCAAATCCCACACCAAGAGCAGCTCTCCAGAGCCAGCAAACGCAGGTAACTGCCCGCAGGCCGGACCAGGGCCTCGGGGGCCTCAGGCTGCAGCGGAGCGAGGCCCGGAGGCCTGGGGGATGAGGTCATTGCTGTGGCTTCCTGCTGCTGCAGGCGCCGGCCCCTCCGGTGACCGCCTCCCGCCAGCTGCATCCCCTCCCCAGCCCGGTGAGACCCTGGGGCCCTCGCCCCGTTTCCCAGCTGCGCCCGGAGGCCCCAGGGGCTCTGTGGGCCCCTCGCTGCCTCCCTCGGTCGAAGTCCGGGCTGTCCTCCCCACGCCCTTCATGCCAGGAGGGGCCCGGCTCAGGGAAGGCCCCGCATCCCTGCCCCGCGCCCCCTCTCTCACTGGAGGGGCTGAGTCCCAGGCTGAGGTCATTTCTGCCCCAGATCTCCCCCCACTTTCCGTTCAGAACCCCCAGGTCTTATTCTCTCCTCCGCCTCCTGCGTGGGGGCCCCCTCAGCCCTCACCTCTGCTCGGCGAGGCCTCTGAGATGCCTGCCTGCTGCCCCCGGACCTCGGGGTGCCCGGGAGGACCCCTCGCCCCTCCTGGACTCTCTGTCCCTTTGTCTCCGGCCCCGGGCCACGGCCCCTGGGAGCCGCCGGCTGAGGTGTTCCCGCAGCCCCGTCCTTCCCCGCAGCTCTGCTCAGAGTTCAGCGGCCACGCCCGGCTATGGGTTCTTGTGCCCTCACTCAGCCAGCACCCCGGCTTCATGCCTGCAACCCGACCCTCACCCTGGGCCCTGAGGAGGGTGTCATGCCCGGGTGGGGCTGACCCTCAGTTCCCGGGAGCCGGAAGGCAGTAGGCATGTGCCCTCCCGTGTGTGAGTCTGTGTGCAGGCACATGTGTGGGGCGCTAAGCTGATGCTCTGCATGGCAGCCAGTGGGGCTCGCCGCTGGGGTAGAAACACTGGAGGCCAGAGGAGGCCCACCCGCAGCCCACGTCCCCGTCTGTGGCGAGGGCAGAGGCGCGGCTGCCACCTCGGGGCCCAGTGCCCGGGGGGCCCACAGTACCAGGAACTGCTCATTTCTCGTCTGACCCCGCCTGGTGCCCACCCCAGAGAGCCGGGGGAGTGGGAGGGGAAGGCAAGGGCCTCTGGGGCTGGGAGGGGTGAGGGTGGGAGTGGGGTCCAGGGCTGGGCTGGAGGCTGCCTGTCGGGTGAGGCCTGAGGCCCTTGCCTGAGGCTGTAAGCAGAGGCTCTGGGGCCCTGTGCTGGTCAGCAGGGACCCCAAGAATGAGAACCCCTCCCTGGGGCCACATCCCTGAGGCAGGGCATCTGACTCCCTGACCCCTGAGCCTGACCCTGACGGCTGTCCTGTCCCACCCGCCCCCATCGAGGGCCGTTGCTGTCCCAGCGTTTGTAGCAACTTCTTCTTTTTCTGTTTTTAAAGAATGTTCTAATGGATCTCAGAGAGGAAGGGAGAGGGAGGGAGAGAGAAACACCCACGATGAGGACGAGTCGAGGACCCGCCGCCTCCTGCATGCCCCACGCGGGGGTGGAGCCTGCAACCCGGGCCTGTGCCCCGGCCGGGAATCGAGCCCTGACCTCTCGGGTCATAGGTTGACGCTCAGCCACTGAGCCACACTGGCCGGCTGCAGCAGTCTTTCCTCTTCTCGTGTGGTTGTCGCTGGCTGTGGCGACTGGACCTGGAGCAGCCTCGCCCCCTCCCGCCCTGGTCGCCCCGCGGGGCGAGTCCCGCCGTGTGCGGGGGTCCGAGCAGGAGGGGCCGAGGCTGGAGGGGACCCCAGTGGGCCCCCTCCCGGCCCCCGCCTGGTGGGCGCAGGCCGGGCTGGCCGGGCTCCGGGTGTAGGCAGCTGCCGGGGGGACAGCTGGCATTCCTTCGCGCGGGGCCTCAGAGCGTGAAAACGGGGATCACACTGTAACCAGAACCTTCTCCGAGGACCCTGCCCCGTGAGGGTGTCCTGCGTGCCTGTTCTGTAACAAAGACGGCCTCTGTGCGCCCCCGGCCGGGCCCCACGGCCTCGCTGCCAGGATCGTCATATCGATCGAGCCTCAGAAGGCGGGGCGGGGCCCGGAGGAAGAGGAAGCTGTGGAACATGTTTGAGACGTTCCTGAGGAACACGTAACCTGGCGAAGGGTCTGAGTCAGGTGGACGGTCCTGGCCGCCGAGAGTCCCCGGGGGAGGGAGGGCCTCGGCCTGCACGTCCACCTGCCCCTCCCGGCTCCCCCGGGCCCTGTGTTATCCGCTGGCCCTGTAGAGAGAGAGTGGGGAGGGGCCTCGCTATGCCTGGTGCTGTCCCGCTGGATCTTGGGGAGACCCCACGGGGTCCACTGGAGGCCCCAGGGGCCTGAGACCGCCAGGCGCGGGGCTCCCCCCAGCTGTGGGAACCGTGAGCATTTCCTGTTTTCCAGCCTTGAAACCCGGTGATGGAAGGGGAGGGCTGGCATCTGAGACCTTCCTTCCAGGGGTGTCCTTCCCAGAGCCCCTCTGCCCAGCCCATGGGCGACCCTCCTCCTGGGGAGCCACCCCGCTGGCCCTGGGGAGGCAGCAGCTCTGGGCCTCGTCCCCCTCTGGGCCGACCAGGGCCCGCTCAGCAGACCCATGGCCGGCACGGGGCATGTGCATATGTGTGCGTGTCCGTGTGTGCGTGTCCGTGTGTGCGTGTCTCTGTGTGTGTCTGTGTGTGCATGTGTGCGCCTGCGTGTGTGTGTCTGCGCCTGCGTGTGAGTCTGTGTGTGTGGTTTCCAGGTCTCCCCCTGCACAGTCAGGCTCTGGGTGGTCCCTTTCCCCACCTCCCCCCACGACCCCCCTCTTTCCCTCTTTTCAGAAATTGATGACTCAGCTCTAGGTTGGTCGGTAACCAGAGACGGAGCCTCCCGGGTTGGGGTGCAGGCGGGTGGGGGTCCCGCTGGTTCTGCTCGGATGGGGAGCCCAGCCCCAGCCTCAGTGTGGGCGGGAGAGCCTCGTGGGGGGGGGGCAGCAGACCTCTCCTGCCCCCCCACAGGAGGCGACACCTGTCCGGGAGGGTGTTCCGTCCGCCTGCACCCCAGCCGCCCCACGAGGCCCGGGCACCGCCCTCTCCTCTGCCCTCGCGGCCTCTCCGAGCTCGGACCCGAGTCAGGGCTGGGGCTGCGCTGGGGGATTTAGGGGGATTAGAGGGGCCCTCGTCCTGGGACAGGTGCTTCCTTTATGCTCGGCCGGGCGGGGCGCCTGTCATTAGTGCACGTTCAGGGGGGTCCCCGCGGGGCCGTGGGGGCTGGTTTTGTTCGGGTCTTGTTTTCACATCTGACCCCGGCCAGCTGGAGCGCCTCCCGTCAGCGCGGGCAGCAGCTGACACAACATAACGGGGTCGGGCGCAGCGGGGGCCGGGTCCCAGGCCGCATGTGGGCTGCGGGGCGGCCTGGGACCGGGGGGGTAGGGGGCTGAGCCGTGGGGCGCGGGCCGCCAGCTGTTGCCCCACAAGGGGGCTGCCCGGGGGGCCAGCGGTGCAGGTGCAGCAGGGCCGGCCCCGTGCCCCTGTGAGGGGTGCAGCCGTGTGGCCTCCAGGTCCCACCGAGGGAGCCCAGGGCCCCTGTGCACCATTGGACGCATCCCTGGTCACCAGGCACCTCGGTGGCAGGAGGAAGGGAGCTTGGGCCCCAGCGCCCTGCAGACCCCAGTCCTAGCCCCAACCCCAGACCTGCTGGCCTCGGACCTGGCGCAGCAGCCACTGTGGGATGGTGGGACAGCCAGGCGACCAGGGAGGGGGGACCCCCAGGTCCGGGGCTGTGTGCAGCCTGTTCAGGAACCGGGGGGAGATGCCCGAGACCAGGTGCCCGTCGGCGACTTCAGGGTCCAGGCGAGGAGACAGGCTCACGAGGCCCCGATGGCGCCAACCATCCATGTTGGGAGGCCGAGGAGCCCTGCTGCGTCCTCGGGGCCACAGGAACCGGGGGGCTGGCCCCTCCCCAAACGCGTGCAGGTCCTGCCAGTCTTCTGGCCACCGGGAAGCTCTTGGGGCCTCGGCAGCTCCCCTTCCCTTTGGGGGGGGGCAGCATCGGGGCAGAGACCCCAGCCCGGGCTTGTGGCGAGGGGCTGCCTCTGCCTGGTCATGTGGGCCCGACCACGGCTGAGCAGGAAGCCCCCTGTGCCCGCCCAGGCCGCAGGCCGTGACCTGACGGCGGTGCCCTGTCCTCACGGGCGAGGCGTGGGCACGGGCACGGGCGAGGGCGAGGCTGGTCGACGCAGCCGATTGGGAAGATGCCCCTGGTCCACCGGACGCCTAATTGAGAAGCAGGCAACACTCAGGTGCACACGTGGAGGCAGAAGCACAGACACGGCGGACAGACGTGCAGGGGCACAGCACGCACAGTCACACATGTGCACAGAGACACACGCATACACAGGTGCACATTGAGACACATGTGTGCACACACGTGCACACACACACACCCATGTGGATATGCACACGAGTGGCTGTGCTCACGTGGCGAGCGCGCTAGGCACACACATGTCTGTGTGCACACACGCAGGCCTGGAGCAGAGCGGCGGGGGGAGACCCTCGGGCTGCGTTCCGTGTGCATTGAGTCAGGAGCTGTCAGCACGGGAAGCGACGGGAACACAGTGTGAGGCTGCGCGGAGGCCCGGCCCCTCCTGGGGGCGCAGATCTGGTCAGTTGGGAGCTCGAGGCGCCAGGAAGAAGCTGAGCTTTCAGAGCGGGTGGGAGGGGGGCTGGGGGGGTGGCCTCTCCACGTCGGTCCAGCTTCGTGAGCAGCCCGTGTCCCTTCTCTGACCCTGGCCTGAGCCCGGCCAGGGAGGGCGGGGGCCAGCGCAGCCACCCTTCGGGGTCCGCCCTTCAGGGTGGGCACCGGGCTGGGGCCCCACGTCAGCCCTTCCCCAGTGGCACCGACCCGGCAGGTCCCCGGGCAGGCGATGGCCAGGGAGGTCTGAGCTGGACCCCAGGCCGTGGCCTTGCTCGTCCAGGTGCCGTGAGCAGGGCTGCATCCCGCTGGGCCCCCTCTCCCCAACACCCCCTGGTGCAAGGGGGACTGTTCCCTGCAGTGAACACATCTGTGGGACCCGGGACTCCGGGACGGGCGGGGGGGCGGGGGGAGCGCCTCCGCCTAGGAATGCGTGAGGACGTCCCCCACAGAGTCTCCATCGCCGGCCCTGTAGGTGGGCCTCCGAGGGGCTGGGCAGCAGGGGAGGTGCAGGGGCAGCGCCGGGGGCCTGCGGCTTCCACCTTCCTGGTTTGTGGGAGGCCTGTGTGGGCGTGGCTCTCTGAGGCCCCTGGTGCCCGGACCACACAGACAGGCAGGCTCCGGGAGGGGGGCGTCCAGACCCCCACACGTCACCACCCTCCCCGGACCTGGGTTTCCTTGAATGTAACACTGGGGGGTGTTGGGGGCTTCAGGCCTGGGACTGTGGGGGTGGGCAGGAGGGGCAGGAGGGTCTGTCCTGAGCCCACGGCCTCTAGGGCTGAGGACAGGGTGGGCTCCTGGCAGGATGGAGTGGGGGCTGGGAGCTGGGGGCGGGGGAGCCGCCCGTGGCACCAGCAGGGCCAGTGGGAGCCGGCGGGGGTGGGGGGACCGATCGGGTGTTTGCAGACCTGACGTTCTCCTGAAACCCAAGGGGGAGAGACGGATGGACAGACGGATGGACAGACCCACGCTGGCATGGCACCTACACACCCGGGTCTGCACAGGGTGCCCTGGCCTCTGGTGTGGGAACTCTGCCCCCTTACACCCACACCCGCTTTAGGGGTGTAAATGCTGGCATCTGCAGACACCCCGAGACCATCGCCACCGTCAGGGCAGCGAGCACATCCCTGACCCCCAATGTGTCCTCGTGACCTGGGGACCCCTCCTGTCCCCTGCCCCCCACTCAGCAGGGGCCGCTGGCCTGTTCCTGTCCGTATGGGTGGGGTGGCTATTTCTAGAGCTTTCTGTCCTTGGACTCACTGGCCGGTACCCGCGCGGCTGTCATGGGCGTGGCCGTGTACGGTCCCTACGGGCTGTGGCGTGTCGATTGTCTGTTCTTTTGCGTGACCAAGCATGTCCCTGCGTCACAGTCTGCGTGTCTGTCACATGCTCAGGCGTGAGCTGCCGTGAGCACATGTGCGTCCGTGTCTCTGGAGGGACCCGCGCGTCTGTGTTCGCGGGTGAGTTCGCAGGAGTAGGCGGCCCCTCGCACCGTCCTGTGGATTTTACTTCCTTTGTCTTTTTCAATGTATTTGTGTTGATCTCAGAGAGGAGGGAGAGGGAGAGAGAGAGAAACGTCAGTGGGCCACCTCCCGCACGCCCCGCCGGCGACCGGCCCACAACCCGGGCCTGTGCCCTGGCCGGAGGCGAACCCTGACCTCCTGGTGCCTAGGGCCTGCGTTCCCGCCTCCGCGAGGCCCCCACCCGCCTTGCCCGCTCTCGGGGCGTCTTCTCCCGTGAGCCCACGCCTGGCTGGGAAGGGGTGTCTCGGGTTCTGATGCTCCGTCCTCGTGGCTACGGGTCCGACCCTCCCTCGGGCCTGCGCCTCACGCGTGTCTCTGACGAAGGAGTGGGTCTCTGCCGTGTCCAGTGGCGTGTTTGTCCCTCAGACACAGGGACGCGTGTCTTACAGGTCACTCCCCCCCCCCCATGGCGTTCCTTCTCGTTCACGTAATGGCGTCTTTTCAAGACGGAAAGCGGCCCGTTTTCACCCAGTAAAATGCACAGCTTTTCCCTTTTTGTGTGTTTCGTGCTGTTTTTATGTCACATTTCAGAAATCTCTGCCAAACCCGTGATTACTGAGATTTTCTCCTATTGTGTTCTTCCGGTAGTTTCATTTTTCCATCCGTTGATTTTGAGAGAGAGAGAGAGAGAGAGAGAGAGAGAGAGAGAGAGAGAGGAGGGGGATGCTGCTGTGCGTGTTCAGGCCTTGGCCCTTCTGGGCGCTTTGCTTTGTGGCCTTAGTTTGACGCGGACGTTCGGATCACGGTCGCTCTTTGCAAACCCTGAACGTGAGGGCAGAGGGGACCTGTGCCTGTGACCACCGCCTGCTCCGGGGCCGCGTGGGGAAGGGCGGCCCTTGCCCGTCGAGTCCCCGCGACCCCCTCTCGAGAGCTCGGTGCCCCGCGCGGCTCGGGCCTGCTGCGGGCCCCGAGGGCGCGGCTTCCTGCATCCCCGTGAAACAGGTCGGGTCGCCCGACCTCCTGCTTCGCTGCGCGTCGCTGTGGTGCGTCGGGGTCCTTTGCATTTTATACGCAAACTGCCGACGCCGCTCGTCCGTCAGTTTTCGCAACGAGGCCGGGGGCCCACGGGGAGAGGCCCAACCTCGCGCCGACGCTGAGCCTCTGGCCCTCGAACGCCGTCTCTCGTGTGCCGCGACCTTTCTTGCTGTCGGACGGCGGCGGTGTGGCCTCAGGGCTGTCGATGGCATCTGTGAGCTCTGAGCTCGGACGGTTTCGTGTTGGCGTGTGGCGTCGAGACCGGTTTGAAGTGTTGGCCTGATCTCTGGGGGCGTCTCCGACGCCCGTCTCAGCGCCGATGGCTCTGGGTGTGGAGTGAGTGGATTCTCCCACGCGATGAGCGTGTCCGCGACACGGGCAGCTCCCCTCCTCCTGTCCCCCCTGGCGTCCACTTCTCCTCCTTTCTTAGGTTTTTCTTGTTGGACGGCCTCTCTGGTGCCGCGTCCAGCCTGTTCCAGCCTCGGGCGCGGTCACGCGACCCTCCCCTCCCCCGGGAGCGGGGAGGTTTCTGTGGACGCGGCCGAGGGTCCTCCCTCCAGGACGGGCGCCGTGTGCTTCGAGTGCGGTTTTCACGTCAGTGGAGGCTGGGTTTTGTCACCTGCTTGTCTTCGTCTCGCGGAGGCCGGCTGGCTCTCTCCCGTTGGTCCCCCGCTCCGGCGGCCGATGGGGCGTGTGCCAGCTGAGCCCGCGTCCCCGGCGTCCCGGCGCAGAAGGCGGTCGCAGGATCGCGCCGTGTCCGCGGGGACACAGCTCTCCGCCGTCTTCCGGGCGGTGGCGTCCGTGCGTTCGGAGAGACGTGTTCCTGTCCCCGGAGGTCAGATGCGCTGGCGTGGCGTCGTTCGTCCGGTCCGTGACCCAAGTGCGTGTGGGACCCGCGGCGACGGTGCTCCTCCCCCCGGAGGCCGGCCCCCTGGGCTCCCCGTTTGCCGTTTCGTCACCAATGAGGCTGGCGTTTCTCTGACCTCGGAGAGCAGACCGTGGCCTGGGGTTTCGTCGACGTGTCTCCCTCGTTTGTCGGCTCCGTGATTGCTGCTCCGATGGGATTGGTCTCACTCTGCGCGCCTGGCCCCGAAGGGTGCCGACTAGAGGCCTCCGCTCCCCGGCGAGGGCCCTGCGTCCGCGGGAACCCGAGAACCGGTTTGTTCCTTTCGCCCCGGGACCCGGCGGGGATGCTGCGCCCACCGGGCCGTGGCGTCACAGGGGACTGTGTGGCGTGTCCTGACCCGTGAGCACAGCCTGTCTCCCCCTTCGCCAGCCGTCGTCAGCCTCCCTCGCGGCGAGTGTGCGGGCTTCACGCTAACTTGAGCGACGGCCGCGGGCCCCGGCGTTGGGCCGCGGACGGTGTGTCTCGGCTTCGCTGTGGTCTGCTTGTTGTTGCTCGTGGGCCGACCTGGTGCCCAGGGCTGAGCTCGCTGGCGCTCGGAGCCTCTTCTTGGTCCAGGATTCTCTGTGGGGCTGACCCTGTGGGCCCAACAGTTGCTTTTCCCTCTTTCTTTTCCATCTCTCTGCCTTTTCTGTTTGCTTTTGAAATACATTTGTGTTGATGTCAGAGAGGAAGAGGGAGGGAGAGAGAGAGAAATGTCGACGATGAGAGGGAGTCACGGACCCCACTGGGGATCGAGCCCCCCACCCGGGCCTGGGCCCTGACCGGGCGTCGCACCCTGACCTCCTGGCTCACAGGCCGACCTCAGCCCCTGAGCCCCGCGGGCCGGGCTCTCTGCTCTTGGTCTGCTCTTGCCGGTGCCCTGGCGGGAGGCCGGCCCCGGCCGTGGGGTGGCTGTGGGTTCAGAGGAGCCCCTTCCCGGCCGGCGTGGGCCGCGAGCGGGCCGCTGGGTTTTGTCCGACGCTCTCCCCGCGCCGATGGAGCGACTGTCTTTCTCGGCCGGTTAACATGGCGCCCGGGGCCTGTCCAGGCGTCCACCAGCTCCGGCCTCTCTCCCACCTCCTCCCTTCCTACAGCACGGCCATGGCCGCTGCTGTGATCGCGATGACCCCCCTCTGACCCCTCGCATGCGGCCGTGCGGTCAGGACGCGTCTCCCACAGGCACATCGCGGGCTGCCTTGCCAGCGCTGGGCGGGCCGGCTCGCATCTGCGGTCGCGAGGGAGTTGCCTGGGGCTCGGGTTCCTGGAGCAGCGTTGCTCTTGGCGTCAGGTGAGGGGCCTGCGAAGGGCTGGGGCGGCCCGGCGCCTGCGGGGGAGGGGGGTTGGGGGTCCGTGTGCGATGGCCGCCCCGTTTCCCGAGACGTTGGGGGGACCGTGCGGAGCCCCCCACCCGGGGCTGTCTTTGTGGGAACCCCGTTAGGACCCCATGTCTTTCCCAGACCCGGCCCCCGGGGTGCCCCTGCGTCCCTGGGCCTCCTTGGAGCCTGCGTGTCTTTGGAGGTGCCTGTTCCCACGTTTCCACCGAGTGGAGCCCAGCCAGATGGGGAGCGAGGCCCCTCGTGATGGATGTCAGCCCGGGGGCCTGGGGACCGTGGGGTTTGCTGCATCCGCACGCAGCTGTTCCTCCGAAGCTGGGCTCCTCCCTGCCTGGAGCGGGAACGCGGGCTGGGCCCCCCGCCCCCCGCCCCCTCCCCGTCCCCTGTGCTGCTGGCCGTCCAGCAGGCGCCACGCACTCCGCTCCGGGGCCGGGCGGCCGGGTGGGGGGACGTGGGAGCTGCCTCCGCTGTTCCCTCCAGCTGCGCGCTGGGGGCGCAGCCCCTTCTCAGGCGCGGAATGCGGGGCCCGCCCTCCGGCCCAGCAAGCCCTCGGCCTCGCTCCCTCAACTGCAGCCTTGAAACAACACCCGGCCGAACCGTCTGTGCACGTCTCCCTCTCGTCCCCGACGCCTTCCTGAGGGAGCGCAGGTTTCCGTCCACCCCGTCCCGCGCCTCGATGCCAGGGTGGGAGCGAGGGCCCGGCGGGCGCGGCCTGGCACTCACACGTGCACACGGCGTGCACTCACGGCCACGCGCCCCACACACGCAGGCCCTCCCGCCCGACCGCCAGCCAGGGTCCTGAGTCCCGGGGTCCCGGCCCCTCGGCTCGGCTGCAGGAAACCCCACTTGCACGCCCGCCTTCCCGCACCTCGGCCCGTCGGTTAAAAAGGCCGTCCACCCGGAGGCTCTCGGTTTGCTGCGTGTCTAGTTCTGGGTGAATTCTTGCACAGAACTTTCTAGAAGCTCGGACTCTCGGCAGCAACCCCCCCGTTGCCCTGCCCCAGCCCCCAGGAGGTAGCGGTCACAGGTGGGCCTTCTTTAGGGGTTAACAGCCCTCAGTAGTGGGGTTCCCCACGTAGCCGGCCTGCGGTCGGGGAAGGCGGGGGTGTCTGCCGGCCGCCGTGCTGGGGTGTCTGCGGGGAACGGGCGCACAGCCTCCCGTTCCCACCACTAGTTGCAGGGCGGCCGCCATGGCCACTCCTGTGTGCGTGAGGCCCCGGTGCGATTCACGGGGGCCCCAAGCCGTGCGGGGGGGGCTCGGGGGGGCGTTCAGGACCCGTTTCCCCCAAAGCTCCCACCTTCTCAGGGTTCAGAGTCCTGGGCACCAGCCCCCCAGCCCCCCTCCCCCAGCGTTTCCTGCCCTCAGCCTGGGGCACGGCGGCTCCTCCTGGGAATGCCCTCCCTCCGGCATGAGGAGGCGTCTGACGCAGGCGCCCCCCCACCCCGTCCCCCCGCTTCTGCTGGTTTGTGGTGACCTATGGGCTCCCTGGGCCCCAGAAGCCTTGCCCCGTCTCTGCCCTCAAGTTCAGTGGGGCTCCCCTGCCTGCGTGCGTGTCGGTGTCCCATCAGGACTGGGTGCGTCTGCCGAAACCCTGTTTCCAAGGCCCGTCCCCAGGCCCCGGGCTCAGGACCTCAACGTGTGACATCGGAGGGGGTCACAGCTCCACCTGAGCAGGGGCTGAGGCGTGGGGCGCGGCGTGGCCTGTGGAGCAAGGGGCACTGGGGTTCACTCGGACCCGTGCTGCTCTGGTGCCCTAGAAGGGTGGCCAGGCCTTGTCCCCTGTTGTCCTCATGACTCGGGCCAGGCTGAGGCAGGCGCCAGGGCCCAGGTCTGCCCAGGAGGAGACCGGACACCCCCACACACAGGCTTCTTGCAGAAAAATGAGTAATCGACCTGCTCCTGTGTCTATGTATCTATCCCTGTCCCTGTATCTATAGCTATAGCTAGACCTGTACCTCTCTCCACCTCCACCTCCACATCCTCATCTATCCATATCCATATCCATATCCATATCCGTATCCGTATCCATATCCATATCCATATTTATACTTATATCTATATATCCATATCCACATCTATATCTATATCCGTATCTATAACTATATCCATATCTATATCCATGTCCATATTCATATCCCTATATCCATATCTATACCTATACCTATATCTATATCCATATTCACACCTATATCTATATCCATATCCATATCCCTATCTATACCTATATCTATATGCCTATATTGATATCTATATCTATATCTATATCTATATCTATATCTATCTATATCAATACCTCTATCTAATCCATACAGGTTTCTGCGAAGCCTAGGACAGTGATGTCAGAGATATCGCTTTATCTCCCCACTGGGCTGTCGAGGGTGAAGGGAGAAGGAAGAGACGAGGTCAGACGCACAGTCCTCTCAGGATGACGGGGCTCCCAGCCCCGAGAGGCTCGGCTGCGTGTTGGCTCCTGGAAGGGTCTCGGCGACGGGGAGGTCGGGGGCCCCGCACGAGGAGAGGGGAGCGGTCGGCTCGGAAGCTGCCGGCCACGCGGAGGGGGCAACGCCGCGAGACGGCGAACGGAGGCCGGTGGGAAGGCACCGAACGGGCCTGGCTTCACACTAAACGCGAACGGCCTGGGTTCTCCCGAGGGGGGGTGCGCCGGGACGTGGCCCCTGTGGCAGCTCGGCGCCGTGTGCCCCCCCGGCCCCGCCTGACGACGGCGCTCACACCGGGCCCGCGGGCCTGGCTGCTGCTTTCGCCGGGTCTGCAAGCGCCGGCTCCCCGCGCGGGGTGACGTCCCCCCATTGACAGCAGACGCTGATGGGAAGACGCACGTTGTCTGGGGCCCAGACACCCCCTCGCCAGGCCTCCCAGTGCCCGCGTCTCCGTGGGGTCCCGGGGCCGCGGAGCCTTTGTGTACTCAGAGTCCGCGGGTCACCCAGTCAGCTCGCAGAGAGGACCACGGCTGCCTCCCTGACCCGCCACGTGCCCCTCGGGGCCGGTGGCACCGTTGGTCAGACCACGTGAGAGTAAAGCCCGAGGGGCCCTCGCTGCCACGCCACGTGGCCGCCTCTATCTGGAGGCGGAGCCTGCGGTCTGGGGGGACTTAGGCTCACGATGGGGGGCCAAGCACAGGCAGGACCCCGCGTCTCTCGTCTTGTCCTGATTCTCCGAGGGGCTCAGACCCCTTCGCAGAGCTGGCGACAAGCGTCGGGAGTCCGCAGGCACCGACGTGACGCGGGGAGGCGGGTGGAGAGGAGTGTGAGGGCTGCAGGACGGGTTTGCTCAAGGGGCACCCTCGCATTTTTAGTGCTTCCTGACCGCGATCAGCGCCGCCAGAGGAGTCCCCCGGATGCCCACGTCGGGGGCGTGCGAGGCTGGGTCCAGGGGCCACGGAGCCTGCAGAAGGTAGCACAGATCCGAAGGAGGGCTCGGGAGGAGCGGGTGTGTCCCCCCGAATTTCCCACGTGAGGTGGACGCTGGGCTGGGGGTCCGTGCTGGGCCTGGGGAGATGCTGGGAGGTGGGGAGGGGCCCCCTGGGTTGGGCTGAGTCCCACCGCCTGAGCCGGGGAGAGGCAGGCCAGGGAGAGAAGGCCGGGCCAGGGTGTGAGGGGTCTGAGGTGTGTCCTAGGGGCTTGGGTGTCAAGTCGGGGGGTCTTCTGTGCTGTGTGTGGCGTGGGGTTCCGATGGCAGGGCGCCCTGAGAGAGGTGAGGGTGAGGCCCTCCTCCTCCAGCCCCCACCCCCCGGCCCCACCTGTGCTGGGACCTGGTCCTCCTTCCTTCGTCTGGTCACTTCACCCCCCAGGGTCACCACTCCCAGAGCCCAGTGGGCAGGTCAGAGGTCGCGTGCAGAAGCGGGCAGACACTCAGGGTCCCCGTGGGCAGCCAGGACCTCAGGCCAAGGCTGTGAGGGCGGCTGGGGGAAGGGAAGTGGCTGAGCACTGGGCTGAGGAGGAGGTGGCCGGGGGGCCGGGCAGGGCCGTTCCCAGTGGGGTCCCAGCAGACGGCCCTGCACCACCCCCACCTCTGCCCGCTGCACAGGGTGGCCCCGGGCCCTGCCCCACGCCAGGCGACTCTGTGGCGGGGAGTGGGGGGGGGGGCTGGTGCTCTGTGGGGCGGGAGGCGGTGTGCACGGAGGCCCAGCTGTGCCCAGCACATGTCACGGGGGCCAGGAGCCTCACGGGGGCGCGGCCGCAGCAGCTGCCCGCAGGCGGGACCCTCCGTGAACAAAGGGAGCTTTGAGCAGCCCTCGCGCCTGCTTCGCACCGTCCGGGCAGCTGACCCCGGAGTGTGGGGCCCGCTCCCTCTGCGGCTTAGCGGGGCCCACGTGGAAGGAACAGCTGCCCTGAGCCGGCCAGCGCACCCCTGGGTCTGCGAGCCTGTGGGAGAGGCAGCTCCTCACCCTGCAGTGCATCCCCGGCCGGTAGGTGGCTGGGCAGGCCCTGCACCCTCCCTCCTGTAGGTCCCGCGCCCAGAAGCCTTTGGGGGTCCCCAGGCTGGGTCCGAGTCGGCCATGTCAGCACCCACAGGCCGCCAGGGTCTGTGGCGATGTCTGTCCTGGACCCTGATTCCTGCTTTCAGCAGCCCTGACCTCAGCCTACTGTCCCTCGGCCCCCGAGCCCAGGTCCCCCCGTACCCCCTCGCAAAAGGTGACCTTTCCTTTGACAGAGCAGGGCGCCCTGGTAGGAATCACGGGGCTGCCTTTGCTGCGCAGCAGAAACCCCCAAAACGAAAACCGTGCTTTCACCCCAGAGGTCGAGGCGCCTGGGCGGACGGGTGTGGCCTCGGGCCCCGCTCAGGCGCAGGTGCCCAAAGGGGTGCCCCGCACGCCAAGCCCTGAAGTCCCCCCGGGACGAGGCTGATGAGAACGAAGTGGCAGATCCGGCGGCCGCCGCCCCTCATCCCCACGAGGTTGGAACCCGTGAGCCATCGCCAGCTCCCCTCGGCGCCCGGAGAGTGAGCCCCCATGAGCTCCTGCTTTGCTAGACCTTTATCTCGACTCCTGGGGTTTCCAGATCACGCTGTGTGCCCTGAACCCCGGGACCCCGGGACCCCTGGTGGGGCCTGCGTGCCTTCCTGGCCCAGCTCCTCGCTCATGGCTGTGGCCTGGGGTGTGTCTGCCGGACGGCAAGGGCCCACCACTGCCTGAGGTGTGCCCGGAGGGTCCGGTGCCGAGATCTGTCCGGAGGGGGCCAGGCGTTCCCAGCTGAGTGCCCAGGGCTCTGGTCTCGCCATGTCCTCGCCAGCACTTGTTGTCTGTTGTATTTCTTTCTCTTTTTTTAAAGATACATTTGTATTGATGTCAGAGAGGAAGGGAGAGGGAGAGAGGGAGAAACGTCAATGATGGGAGTCATGGACCGGCTGCCTCCTGCACGCCCCGCACTGGGGATGGAGCCCACCACCCGGGCCTGTGCCCCGACCGGGAATCGGACCCCGACCTCCTGGTTCCAAGGTGGACACTCAGCCACCCTGGTGGGCGTGAGGGGCGCCTCCCGAGGTCTGGTCTGCATTTCCTTGCGATGAGGGATCTCGTGGGCTTGCTGGCCGTTGGCGCATCTTCTCGGGAGAAATACCCCAGGTTCTTGGCCTGCTTTTCAGTCCGTGTCTGTGGGAAAGTCGTCGTTGGTGATAATCCTAAATGATACAGGTGACCCCGCGGACAGCCACCCAGTCCCCGCGCTCGCCTCGGCCGGGATGAGGGTGTGGTGGCTGCTCGGACCCCGCACGTCCCTGTGTCTCGGGTCCGGGGCCTCGGGCAGGCGGCCATGCTGTCTGTGCCCAGTCCCGGCGCCCAGACCGGACCGGGCCCATCCGAGAAGCCGCAGCCAGGAGGCAGGCTCACTTTGTCGGGGGTCAGTGCAAGAGGTGGGGGGTCTGTGTCTCACCCCTGACACGAGCGAGGCCCCTGTCCTCCCGCCTTCGGGGCAGGGTTCAGGGCCATCTCCACGGACGACTGGGCGCACACCCAGGGCTCGCTGGGGCCCATCCCTCCCAGGACAGAGCCCCCCGCCATGACAGGTGGGCCCTGAGGCTGGAGGCTGCCCCCCTAAACCCACAGTGAGGAGGGGTGTTCCTGGAAGGAGTGCCGGCCACAGGAGCCCCAGGACCCCGCTGAGGGCGCCCCTTCTGAGGTCCAGCCTGGCCGTGGCCCTGAGGGCGATGCTGCTTGGCGCCTGAGGTGGGTGGAGGTCACAGGCTCGGGCCTCCCTCCCGTCCCTTCCCAGCAAGCCGGCCGCCGTGTCGCCGAGCCGGGGCCCCGGCCACTTAGACACGGTGAGCCCAGCGGCCAGAGGTCGGCTCTGCATTCCAGACTCAAACAGGATTTGGGGATTAGCATTGTTTACAATTATTCCTACACCTCACCCTCCGGAGGGGTCCTGCGTCTCTGCCGGCGCCCCCAAAGGCCAGGCGGCTGGGTCCCCGGAGCAGAGGCCGGATGAACTGGGGTCAGGCAGCCGTGGGCAGGGCCTCCCAACGGTCATTCCTTTAAGGTCTCACCCGAGACGCCCGTTGCTCCCAATCTGCTTAGGAAGCGCCGATGAGTTTAGTGATTTAAAAACGGGCCGAAAGGAGAGAAATCCTGCTAAGGGCGGCCGGCCCTGCCGCCGGACACTCCTCTCCTCGTGCCGTCGGGGGCGTTCGTGGGACACAAATGAGGTAGACGGGCCGCTGCACCCTGTGGCTAAGTGGGCGCCTCATGTTTCATGCTTTTTGGGTGCCAGTGTGGACAAAACTGCGCCGGCAGCTTCTGTTTCCGATCGCCCATTGCCGGCCAAACCGATGCCACCGAGACAGCAGGGCCACCGGCGTCGGTGTGTGGGGTCCGTACCCCACTTTGTCAAATCTGCGGATGTGGCCCAGCAGGGTTTGGGGGGGCCGTGAGGGTCTCCCCAGATGCGTTGACATCGCCTGACAGCAGACAGGTTCGTCGTCTTCTTTTCCAGTGCGGGTGCCTCTGGCTCTCCTTCCTGCCTCGTGGCCCCGGCGGGAGGGTCGGGCCTACGTCACGCCGAGGTGGGGGGCGTGGGCACCCCGTCTTGTTCCTGGTCTTGGAGGGAAGGTGTTCGTCTTTCCCCATCCAGACGCTGTTTGGTGTGGGGTTTCCCGGTGACCTTTAACCCACGGAGGTGGCCCCCTCCTCTTCCCCATCTGCGGAGTGTTTTTGGCCCGAAAGGGGGTTGCGTTTCGTCAGGTGCCTTTCCGGAGCCGGGGGGGGGGGGGGGGGGGGGGGGGGGGGTGGGTGTCACGTGTTTGCTCCCTCCGTTCCGTCGGGGTAAGGTGTGGGATCGACTGGCGTTCACACGCTGAACCGTCCTTGCATTCCGAGGACAGATCCCGCTGGGTCCCCGTCTGATCGGCTCGGGCAGCGGCGTCCGCGCGCCTGGGTTGGACCAGAGGTTTTCTCGTCGATGTTCCCGAGAGACACGGCTCTGGGTGCTTCCTCTTTCCCTTGTCGTGTCTTTGGCTCTGGTATCGCGGGGTGATGCCGGACGAGTGGGAAAGGGTTCCCTCCTTTCAGCTTTCGGGGAACGTCTGGGAAGGTCGGTGCCGGTTCTCTAAGCGCCGGATGGACCCGACCAGCAGAGCAGGAGGCCCAGGGCTCTCCCTTCAGGGAGGTGCTCAATTCCTGCCTCCAGCTCCTGACCAGTTCCGGGCGCGTCCAGAATGTCCTGCTCTTCCTGGTTTCGTGGTGGGAGGTTTTGCGTTTCTGGGAATCGGCTCGTTTCACCCGGTTGCCGGGCGTGGGGGCTGGCGTACGGCGCTGGCCTTCTGAACTTGAGTTTCACCCGCCTGTCTTCGTTTGTCTACCCCCCACCCCTCTCTCCCTCCATCCCGCCATCATCCGTCTGCCCACTGGGTATCCATCTGCTGTAACTCACAATGGCCCTGGCTTCACCCAGGTCCCCGTCTGCAGGCTGACATGGGGCACAGCCTTTTTCGGAGCCTGGGCAATGGCAGGGGTCTCCCCCGTGGCAGTCACAGCCGACACTGACCCTGCCCCTCCTCTTGGGACAGGGCCAGCGATGCCCTCTGACCCTGCTTGGCTCTTCCTGCTGCGGCCCAGCTCCCCGGCCTGAGGCTGCTGAGGGACCCTGGAGGCTGCCGGCTGGAGCTTTGGGGCTCCACACTGCACACGAGCGCTGGCTGGAGCCTGCAGGCCCCGGGGGCCATGTTTCTCGGGCCAGGGCACCCGCCTGACCCAGAGCCGCTCCGAGCCCTGGGGGCTCGCCCTCTGGGCCTGGCCTGGGCGGGCAGGGCCTCGTGCGGCGGAGCCTGGCCGCGAGGAGAGCTCACGGCCCTCTGTCCCCACAGGAGATCGTGCTGGTCGTGTTCTTCGGGACGGAGTACGTGGTCCGCCTCTGGTCAGCCGGCTGCCGGAGCAAGTACGTGGGCATCTGGGGGCGGCTGCGCTTCGCCAGGAAGCCCATTTCCATCATCGGTGAGTCACGCCTGCCCCTGGGGAGTGTCCCCCGGGATTCCAAGCCAGCGCCCCAGGAGGGGCGGGTCGGGCAGGATGGACCCCCATCCTAAGTGCCTCCTGGGGCGTCCCTGAGGACTGGGAGTCTCCGGGCTCCGCTGCCTGTGGCAGGCAGGACCCGAGGCCAGTGGGTGACCAGCCGGGTCCCCCAGCACAGGAGCCGGCCTCAGCGCCCAGTCCCCTGCCCTCAGGCGCTGCTCCGGGGCCCGGGGTTTGGGGCGAGCTCAGCACGGCGGGGTGCCTGCTGCCCTCAGCGGCCTGCGGGCTGGCCCGGGGGTGGGCTCTGCAGGTGCCCGGGGGAGTCTCTTGGGGGGACCCCCTCCCACCCACCCGCCAGGCTCTTTCCGCGGAGCCGGCTGCCGGGCCGGTGACGTGGAAACTCTCCGCCCGCAGACCTCATCGTGGTCGTGGCCTCCATGGTGGTGCTGTGTGTGGGCTCCAAGGGGCAGGTGTTCGCCACCTCGGCCATCAGGTATGCTGGCTGCAGGCCCTCGGGCGGCCCCGGCTCTCACTGGCTCCGATAGTCGGGCGGTGACCTAACCATCCAGGGACCTCAGTCTGCTCCTCTGTAAACTGGGGGGATCCGGCCAGAGGCGGCCGGGGGGCTGAGGGGGAGGACCGTGCAGGTGTGGCCCAGGCTCGAGGAAAGGCGAGGGGATGAGAGGGTGCGCCGCCGTGAGTGGGGGGCTCACGGCCAGGCTTGAGGGAGGCCCCTGGGGGCTGTGGGGCCGCCCGGCGGGGACACGGGCTTCTCCTTCGCAGGGGCATCCGCTTCCTCCAGATCCTGCGGATGCTGCACGTGGACCGACAGGGCGGCACCTGGAGGCTGCTGGGCTCCGTGGTCTTCATCCACCGCCAGGTGGGCCCGGGTCAGGGCGAGGGCAGGGGCGGGGGCGGCGGCCTGTGGCTGGCATCCGCGCCTGCCAGTCGAATGAGGTGCCCACGTTGCTTCCAGGTGGGGACAAGGGACTGTCGGGCACAGGAAAAGGCAGCCCGGTCATGTGGGGAAGGTCCAGAGGCTCCGATCCTACAGCCGGGGCAAGACCAGCCCAGGGGGCGGGGGCGGGGGGAGGGCTCTCGTGGTTCCAGGCAGGCACATGCCTTTGCTGTGCCCGTGACCCCACCCAGCCCTCGACGCCGCAGGAAGGGAACAGGGCGGCCAGGGAAGCCGGGGCCGCCCCCACCTGCTGGCGCCTGGGGGGTGAGGCTCCACTGCGGTCTTCGAGGAGAGTTGTGGGGAGCAATCATCGCGAAGTGCAGGGTCCACACGGCCGTCGTGACGGAGATGGCACGTCCCCGTCTGGGCGCGGTGGGGCCTGGCGGCCGCGTGCAGCACCCTCCCCGGCCGGCTGCCCGCTGACCCGCCCCTCTCCCCCAGGAGCTGATCACCACCCTCTACATTGGCTTCCTGGGCCTCATCTTCTCCTCCTACTTCGTGTACTTGGCCGAGAAGGACGCCGTCAACGAGGCCGGCCGCGTGGAGTTCGGCAGCTACGCGGACGCCCTGTGGTGGGGAGTGGTAGGTCGGCCGCCGGCGGGCGGTCTGTGGGGTGGGGCTGCGCGGCCTCTGTCCCCCGCCCCCCACGGGGCCTGGGCCGAGAAGGGGGCAGGATGTCACCCTGGGACCCTTGGGCTCTGGCTTCTCAAGACTTGATGCCTCATGGGTGGGGACTCCGAGCCCCAAAGCCGGAAACACGGCCTGCGCAGGGCTGAGCGGCCACCAACTGCGGGGCCAGGCGTGCGGCCGGGCCTCCCTCGCCCCTTCCCCGGGCACTGCGCTCGGGGCTGCGTGAGCTGGCAGCCTGGGAGGCCTGTGGCCGAGCGGGACCCCCTGAGCGGGGGGCACCCAAGCCTGCTCGGACCAGAGAGACGGGAGGGTGGCGGGAGGCGGGAGGCGGGCCCGGGGCCTTGGGGACAGCACAGGTCCAAGGGACACTGGGCAGGGGCAGGGGCAGGGCCTGTGTCAGCCCCACGTGTTTATCCTGAGAAGGAGGACCTCCTCTCGCCAGGTCTCCCCCCACAACGGGCACCCCTCTCAGATGGTTGGGGGCAGAGGGCCCTCTTGGTTCCGGGCAGGCATGTGCCTCTGTGGCCGGGCTCCCAGACAGGGCTCCTGACATTGGTTGAGACCGTGTGTTTTCTGGAAGCTTCCAACATGCCAGGCTGCTCCGCGAAGACAAGGGCATGCTGGGCCAGCTCTGGGTGGGCACGGCCCTGGTTCTCGCCCTGGCAGCCTCCCTCCCATAGGCCTGTGCCCCTCAGGTCCAGGGTGGCAGCCCCTGCAGGTTTGGTGGGGGCTTCACCCTCAGCAGCGAGCTGGCCTGTGGTGGGCCGAGTGGGCACCAGCCCTGGTGAGGGGCAAAGGGTTCCTAAGGCCAGAAGCACGTGTGGGAAGGCTGAGGCTCGGCTGGGGCTGGGTGCTGCCCCCACCTCCTCGCGGCTCCTGGAGCTGCGGGCAGCGAGGCCCCCCTGCCCCTGCCCTCGGCACGGCGGCGCGCCCACTCCCACACCTGTGCAAACATCCGCCCGCCGGCCAGGAACACGGCCCCTTTGTGCCCGGCTTGGCACCGGTGCCCCGGGCCTCGCCGTCAGCTGCAGCCCCAGCCTCGGCCACCGTGGGCCCTGGCCCGGCCATTGTTCCCGCCGGGCCCTGGGCCGCCCGAGCCCCTGACACCCGGGCCGGGGGGCAGACGGTTCCCATTCATGGCAGCGGCTGCCCCTGCAGCTGTCCGGGTGTCCCCGCGGCTTGAGTTATGGGCTGTGTTCCTGGCGCGTCTCGGACAAACAGAGCTGCCTGCCTGGGGCTCCGGGCCAGTGGCATCTGTGGCCGCGCAGTTGCTGCGCATCAGCTTCCTGTGTCCCGGCTGCGTCCACCCCCCCCCCACCCCGTCCCCACCATGTGCGTGCGGGCACCTCCCCCCCTGCCCAGCCCTGAGAGACGGGGGGCTCCTACCCACTGGGTAGTGAGGACCCCGGACAAGGCCAGGGTCACCGGCCGGCCCAGTTCTGATCTGCATGCTGGGGCCACCCAGGAGCCAGACCAGCGGCTCAGGCGAGGGGGACAGACCCACTGCGTGTCCTCTGGAGCCGGGAGCCCTGTGGGAAGCTGCGTGGGCCCCAAGGGCCATAGGAGCCAGGGGTGGCCCAGTGCCCTCCGCCCGTCAGCCCTGGTGGTTGCCGAGAACGAATGAATGACTGAGCCGGTGCCTCGGGTGGCTCTGCCTGGCATCGGGCAGTGGGGTGTTGGTCTCCCGGGCTGTCCCAGAGTCCCGGGGTCCCCCACGGGGTCTTACACAGCAGCCGCATGCTTCCCAGGTCTGGAAGCCCGGAGTCTGACCTCTGAGTGTCGGGGGGCCGTGCTCTCTCCGAAGGCTTTGGGGAGGGTCCTCCTGTCGCCTCCAGCTTTGGGGGCCCCGGGACCCTCTGGGCGTGTGGCCGCGTCTTCTGTCTCTTAACGGGGACACCGTCTTCGGTCGGGGGTAACCGGGTCACCCCTCCTTAGCCTCCTTGACGAGAGCCCGGTTTCCCAGGACGCTCACATGCTGCGGGTTGGGGTGGACACACGTTTCGGGGGTCAGCAGGCGTCCGGGGGGACTTCCTGGGACAGTGCCCCCCTCGCCCAGCCCCAGTTCCCACACCGCAGCGAAGGGGCCGGCTCTGTGGCCGGTGCCCCCGCCCCCGCCCTGAGGTGGGGACGCCCCTCCGGTGCGAGCGCTCCCCGCTCCCCCACGCCCGGCCGCTGGGTGTGGGGCGGATTGGAGGCTTTTCCCTCTGCCCCTGGAACAAACCGCGAGTGTTTGCGTTCGAGCCGGGGTGGCGGGAGCGGCTCTGACACACGGCGCCTCTGTTCCGTGCCCCGGGGTCTCCCTCGGAGCCTCTGGTTTCCCGGGATCTAAATTTAGCGTGCCGTGTGAGAACACGGGCAGCCGCCCTGCCTCTCGCCGCCATGTAAACCCGTCCGACTCCCGCTCCGGCCTCACGGGCCTTGCATCCTGGCAGGGGGCGGGCAGGGGGCTCTGGGGGCCGAGGGGGCGCCTGGGCGAGGGCAGGGCCTCCCAGACGCTCACAGAAGCCCTCGGTGGGACCAGTGTCAGGACCTCATTGGAGCTGAGGAACCAGCCCGTCCCAGGGGTGGCAGCCAGGCTGCATCCCCAGCGCTCAGAGCCTACCCACCCAGGGCCCTTCCTCCGGGGGAAGCCTGGGAGGACCCGAGGGTCCCCAGGAACCCAGGCTGGGTATAAGATGAGCACCTCCCTCCATGCATCATCGGAGAGTGATGTGAGTGAGAGCACAGGAAGCCTGGGGCGCCCGGCAGGGACGCAGTTAAGGCTGGTTATACATTTTAGGGGGCAGCTACCAGTCACAGTTCTCCTGGCAGGGCCCAAAACCAGAGCTTAGGATGGCCCCGAGCAAGCTAATTCACACTAAAGTGTTTATGGTTGCCGGGGTCCAGTCACACTCCTTAGCCCTCTGGCCCTTGAGGGTCCTGTCACCCGCCCAGCCTCCTCTGGGCAGGAGGGTGGCTGGAGGCTGGGTGAGGTCTGCACTGTGAGGCAGGCAGCCGCCGGCCTCAGCTCTGCAGCCCGGCCTTCCTGGCATCCTGGTGAGGTGTCTGGGGCTGGGCTGGCCACAGTGCCTGCCCCCCAGCCTCAGTTTCCCCCTCACTCAGGGCGTCGGTGCCAGTTTGTCAAGCGGAAGTGCCACCGGTGGGAGCCCCTTGGGGTCCTGCTCTCGGCCACCCCTCCTCCTGGGAAGACGCCGGGCCATTCCCAGATGCATCCGGCCTGTGGGGGGGCGGCGGGCCGACCTCCTGCCCAGTGAGGTCCAGGTTTTGGGCCCAGGAGGGCGACCTTCAGGGCGCTGCTTGCAGGAGGAGGCTGCAGGGGTGCCCGTCCAGCGCCCCAGCAGCGCGTGGGGGATGTGGTGGGGCTGGCGGGCCTCTCGCATGCGCCCCGTCCTTCGGAAGGGAACGGAGCAGCAGAGGCTCCTGGGAGGATGAGGGCTCTCCACGGCCTGGGACGGGGCTGCTGGGCCCGTGTGGTCGTGTCTGAGCTGCCCGGCGCCCGGACGAGGCTGCAGTGGCCTCGCCATGCCCCCCCCCCCCCCCCCCGTCTGTGGCGGACGTGCCGATCTGCATTCTAGTGCCCCATGTCGGGGGCGAGTTCCGAGCGGCGGCTGCGGCCCATTCCTGAGCTGCTTGTGTCTGCAGCTCCGGAAAAACAAACAGCCCGGGACGCCGTTTCCTCAGGGCGGGAGGACGTCGTTAACTTGACAAAGAGGGTCTGTGACAGGGTCCGAGGGCCGGCCGCTGGCCCCAGCTCGGGCCTGTGTGCTCCGTGGGGGTTGGGGGAGGCCTGGCCCGGGCACCCCAACCGGTGCTGACCTCGCGGATGCGGACGGCGGGCCGCGGAGGGGGGTGCTCTCAGGCGTCCTCGCCGCCGCCCCTCCCGCTGCCTCCCCAGCCACCTTCCCCTCGCTCCCTTCAGGTGGGTTTTGCAGGAATTTTGACCGTTTCCAAGGCTGCGTTACCTGTCTTTGTTCCGCCTCCTGAGTTTCCGGGCGCCCTGACCTGGGTGCCCAGGCGTGGGTGCCCCACCGCCTCCCCGGCCGCCTCGTCTGCGAGGTCCCCCAGCCGTACCGCCCTCGTCGGGGGCTTCCTACTTGATGGTCGAAGCCCCCGGGGAGGTGTGTTCACGTGGCTTCTGTCTGTCGCTACGAGCGCAGGAGGAAGCAGATGCCTCCGTAGTAACTCGTCAAAAACGGGAGATGCCCCTCGGCCGCTAATACTGTCGCTCAACGTAAATAAAACCGACCCCTGAGAGAGGCCGCCACTTCCCAGAGAAGGCGGGCAGAGCCGGGGCGGGGGTGCCTGTCTGCAGGCCCAAAGCTGCCCTCCTCGGGGTGCCCAGCCCTAGAGAGGACACCCCGCCGACAAGGGGGCCTGGGCTCCCCCAGGGTCCTCGTATCTGCCACCCGCCCTGAGCCTTGCCTGTGGCCGCATGGGGGGGGGGTCTGTCTCCGCCCCGAGGCCCCGGCTCTGCCAGGTGCGAGGTGCGTGCGCGTGCCACTCTGTGTGACCTTGCCATGCACGTGTACATGCGTGTGCGTGTGCGATGCGTGCACGTGTGCCCCGTGTGACCGTCCGGCGCGCCAGGCCCTTGCACGTCACTGCGCGTGCGTGGTGCCCGCCGTGTGGGGAGTCGGCGCGGGATGGAGCGGACGGCCCGCAGGGGCAGCTCAGGGCTGGCGCGGGCTGTGCCGCGTCTTCCGCGTCGCGTGCCCTGGTCCCTCCGAGGCCCGTCCTCCTTCCGGCCCCGCTCCCCGCCGGCCGCGCCTCGCTCCCGGTTCCGCGCCGTCACTGCGGCCTCACCTTCAGGTGGACGGAGGCTGCCAGCCCTGCCCCCACGTCCCCGCTCGCTACACGGGCTCCTGGGGCAGGGGATGGAAGGGAGGCCGCTCGCTGGCCTGGCATCCCACAGGGAGAAGCCGCTGCCCGGGCCCAGGCTGGCCGGGAGGTCGCCCACAGCCCTGGAGTCGCAGGGGACACTCCTGTGTGCAGGTGTGAGCTGTGCCGAGGGCAGCGGAGGCTCAGGGCACCCATGGGCCCTGGCCAGGCTCGAGCCAGGCCCGGGAAAACCCAGACTCGGGGGCAGCTCAGGGCTGGGCCGGGGGGCCGAGCAGCTGGCCCCCTGGGTGGCTCTGGGGTCCCTACAGCATGTCCCTGTCGTCTCACGCTGGAGCCTGGGGCGGGGAAGGGAGTGGGGGGAGGGACTCAGGAGGTAGCAGGAGGCCGGCCGCAGTGGGGGAGCCCCAGCCGCATTGTCACTCCGCAGCCTGGGATGGAGACCCCCAAACGGGAGGAGGGCTGGGCTGCGGCTGCTTCTCGGGAGGAAAGGGCACAGAAATGTGGTGCCTGTGGCGTCGGGAAGTGCGTGTCCCCCGTCCGGCTCTCTGCCGCGGGCCGGCCCGGTGGCGGCCTCCCCCAGGGTGAGGCGGGCGCGGCGGGAGGCTGCATGTCCGCGCAGACTGGCTTCCACCGGCCCCAGGCGGCGAGCGGGCCCAGGAGCAGCGCACGGCGTGGAGATCCCGACCACCCCGTGCGCTGGCCGGGCAGCGTCCCCACTGTGCGCAGACCACTTAGTAGGGCAGCCCAGGAAGGGTCCTGCCCAGTCGCCTGGCCCTGCTCGTGGGGTGAAGGTGGTGGGTGGAGGTGGGTTAGTCGAGACAGGTGCCCGTGTCTGGATTCTGGGGCCTCGACTGCTGACTGCTGCCCTCGCCCTCCCTCCCCACACAGGTCACGGTCACCACCATCGGCTACGGGGACAAGGTGCCCCAGACGTGGGTCGGGAAGACCATCGCCTCCTGCTTCTCCGTCTTCGCCATCTCCTTCTTCGCGCTCCCAGCGGTAGGTGCTCCTCATGGGGCGTCTCCACTGCTCACCAGCCTCCCTGGGCTCCAGGCCAGCAGGCCCCACTGTGTGCAGGGTCCCCACTGTGTGCAGGCCCCACTGTGAGCAGACTGCTTATGGGGCAGAACAAGAGAAGCCCAGCCTCCTACCCGGCCCCTGTGGAGAGGCAGGCAGCTACCCCGTGGGGAGGGGTCTTGATCCACATCCGTCCCAGGACCCACAGCCCAGGGGCGATTGGGTTCACGCTGCATGGGTGCACACTGTGTGCTGCGTGTGCCGTGTTGGGTGTGCGTGTGGGACGTGCGTGTATGTGTGTCTCACAGGTGCGCGCATCGTGTGTATCTGCACATGCTTTGCGCCCGGGTGCATGTCGTGTCTGTACCTGTGTCCTGTGTGTGTGGTGCACATGCATTGCATGTGTGTTGTGGATACTGCGTGTGCACACACGCCACAGCCGCAGTGCAGTGCTGCATGTGCACACGTGTCTCATACGCCTGGACCCTCTGCGGTCGGGGGGCTCCCTGCGTGAGAGCTGGTCCCTGCATCAGCCCTCTGGGTGCAGCGGGGTCCTCCTCCGACGGGGCCCCCCTCTGCCTGGGCGGCTGACCACGGGGGCCCTGGGGCCGCGGCGCAGGCTGGAGCCGGTTCCGTCTCTCCCAGGGGATCCTCGGCTCCGGCTTCGCCCTGAAGGTGCAGCAGAAGCAGAGGCAGAAGCATTTCAACCGGCAGATCCCGGCAGCAGCCTCGCTCATCCAGGTGCGGTGCCCACTGGGGGCCCCGGGGGCCAAGGCCTGGGACTCAGCAGCCTCAGCGTGTCTGGGCCGTCCCCACAGGCAGGGTGCTGAGTGTCAGTGGGTGTGGGGTCCCCCACAGGTGGTGTCCCTGCCCCAGAAGCCTCACCAGCCGGGGCCCAGGACGCAGCCTCACACCAGGCCCCGCTGTCCGCCCCACCCCCAACACACATGGCACACAGCCTCCCTCCTCTGAGTCGCCCCATCCAGAGTGGGCACCTGGGCCTCAGGGCCTCTGCCTCCTGGCCACTCAGCCAGCCCCAGGGCCCTCCTCCTGCCCTGCCTGGTGCCCCCACAGCCCCTGGCATCCTCGCTGGAGGGAGCCCAGCCATTTGGCTCTGCCCCGCCCCTGCCCTCACTATGGCACCTCAGGGAGAGGCAGCCACAGGCCCCCAAGGAGGGTCACAGTCCAAGGCCTCTGTGGTCTGGGCCACCCCCCCACCCCGCCCAGTGCGAGGCGTGCCCTGCCCGCTGCCCACTGCCCCAGGGGCTGAGGAAGCGAGGGGCTGGCAAGGGACCCCTGCTGTCCTGCGGTGGGGGTGGGGGCTGCAGCTTCTGCTCGGCCCCCCACCACGGTCGGCTCGGCAGGTGACAGCCTCTTCCCCCCCCCACCCGGTTCCAGACGGCGTGGAGGTGCTACGCAGCTGAGAACCCCGATTCCGCCACCTGGAAGATCTACGTGCGGAAGCCGCCCCGCAGCCACATGCTGCTCTCCCCGAGCCCCCGGCCCAAGAAGTCGGCCATGGTACCCGCCCTCCCCCTCCCTCCCCACCTCCCAGGCCAGGCCAGTGTCGGCAGGCGGGGACGGTGCGGGTCAGCCCCGGGCACTGGAGGCGACACCCACGCTGGACCCCTCCATCTCGGTGTCCCCAGACTCAAGGCCACGGCGGGTGGGCCAGAGGGGGGTCCCCAGGCAGCACAGCTATGGGAGAAGGCCCTTGAGGGGGCCCCAGTGCTGGGCTAAGGTCACAGCCAAGACAGTGGGAAGCTCCAGGCAGGTTGGCCTGCAGTGGGGAGTGGGGGGTGGACGGCCCCGCTGCTACCCACACCCTCCCAGGGGACCCGCCTCAGGGTCCGGCTCCCTCTGCAGCCTCTGCACCCGCTGTCCCTCCTCCCAGGGTCCCACACAGCCTGTGCCCTTCCTTCCGCCAGGGCATGTCCTCCGGGCGGCCTGGGCTGGCCCTGTAGATGCCCCTCACGTGCCTGGGCCTCCGGGGCCCCAGCCCTGGTCCCAGGCCCTGGCGTCTTCCTATACGTCTGTCTGTCCACCTGCCCCCAGGCCGTGAGCTGTCGGGGCTGAGGCTGAGGCTGGGCCGAGCCCCGCACAGGGCAGCCCACAGTGCCACAGCCCAGGTGCCGGGCATTCTGAGGCTGGAGGACTCCCATGAGCCGCCGGTTCATTGTCTGTGTTGGTTCTTTCAGGTCAAGAAAAAGAAGTTCAAACTGGACAAGGACAACGGGGTGGGTCTGGGAGAGAAGACGCTCACGATCCCTCACATCACCTGCGACCCTGCCTCGGAGGAGCGGCGGCTGGACCCCTTCCCCGCGGACGGCTATGACAGCACCGGTGAGGCCCGCCCTGGGGGGGAACCTGAGGGGGTGGGCGCGGCTCGGACCCCTGCCCTCCTGCCCTAGGACCCTGCCGTCACCGGGTGGCCTCAGGGGTCCCAGGGCCTGGCACTGGCCGCTGGCCCGCCGTCTGCCTCAGAGCCCTGCCCCGACGTCCAGCCGTTCTGTCCTAGACTCCGGGCTACACGGCAGCTGAGTCAGCAGAGGGGGTGGCCCCCACACAGACCCCTACCAGGGGCGTGGGCACTGGGCGCTCCCTCGCTGTTGCTCTCAGGCCCACCCCTCCCCTCACGGACCTCGTCCTGGGACCCACGGGTGCCCGTGGCGGGGAGGACAGTGTCACTGTGCCCAGTGTGGCCGCGCTCCTGTCCTGTACCCTCCGCACCCACAGGTGCGGTTCCCGGCCCACCCAGCACGGGGTTCACGGGCAGGGGACCCCGCGGTGTCCTCTGTACCTGTGATTGTCCCTGCCAGGGGGCGGGCAGAGCACTGGGAGCAGCCTCAGCCGCCGTGCTGGGGGGAGGGGAGCTGCCGTGGGCATCTCCCTGGGCGTCGGGCAGGATGGAGTCGAGCGCCCGCCCCGCGGGGCCCTGGGATGCCTGTGGCCGCATCACGCGCCGCCTGGCTCTGGCCCGGGCCCCGCCGCGTTGCCGGTGAGCCCCGGGACGTGCTCCCGCTGCTGCCCGAGTGAGCACAAAGGACAATTGTGCCCGCAGATGCCCAGCACCCCACGGCTGGGCGGGGGGCAGGGCCATTGTCGGGATGCAAATGGGGGCTTTCTGCAGATGCTAATGGGCAGGTCAGGCGCAGAGAGAGGCTCCTCCGTCGGCCAACTGGGGGGCGGGCGCCGCGTCCATTCAGCCGTGCGTTGTCCGGCGCACAGCGCGCCCGCCGAATGCTGATGAGGTGTCCGTGCCCGCAGGTCGGCGCCCGGCGTGCGGCTCTGCACGGCTGGTCTCTTCCCCAGCGAGGGCGACCCCCAGCCGCCCCCAGCGTCCAGCCTCCCCCCGGGGGTTCCGCGGGGCGGCCTGGAGAGCCTGGCATGGCGGGAGGGTGTGGACGCGGCGGTGCCAGCCCTGGGAAAGGCCCCGGCCCCAGCTCCCGTGGGGCACTCGCAGCCCTGCTTGGTCTGACGGCTGAGCTGGGCCCAGGCCTCCGTCTGAGCCTGGCAGGTGCAGATGTGGGTGAGCGGACGGGAGGGTCAGGCGGACGCCACCCCCTCCCGCAGACCCTCGCCCTCACCGGCACGGGAGCTGCCTGGCCGTTGTAGGAATACTGGACCCAGAAGCCCAGCGGGTCTGGGACCTTTGTGCTAAAGTTGTCGTCTCCGTACAGCGGAGTTGTCCTCACAAACAGAAATCAGCTGGGAAGGGCCCTGGCCGGTGTTGCCCAGTGGGTAGAGCGTTGGCCTCGTGGACTGAAGGGTCCCGGGTTCGATTCTGGTCAAGGGCATGTGCCCGGGTTGTGGGCTCAATCCCCAGTGGGGGGCGTACAGGAAGCAGCCCATCAGTGATTCTCTCTCATTATTCCTCTCTGACACCAATAAAAATATATTAAAAAAATAAACTATTAATGTGCATGATAGCCTGGGTGAATCGCAAAATGGTAATTATTATTTTTTATTGACGAGACAGAGAGAGAGAGAGAGAGAGAGAGAGAGGGAGAGGGAGAGAGGGAGAGGGAGAGAGAGTTGTTGTTCCACCCTTGATGCATACATTCATGGATTGACTCTTGTGTGTGCCCTGACGGGGCACCGAACCTGCAGCCTTGGCGTATGGGGATGGTGCTCTAACCAGCTGAGCACTGGCAGGGCTCACAATCATTACGAGAAAAGCCAGGCAGCCCCCACCCCCCAAAAAAAATTACAAACCTTATTTTACTTATATAAAACCCAGAAAATGCAGACCTCTGTAGAGGGACAGGTTTAGTGGTCGCCTGGGGATGGGGGGAGGTTGGGGACAATTTTGGGGGGGCGTCTACGGGACCCAGGAAACTTGAGTCGGCGGGGGGGGGGGGTGATACGTCCGTGACCTCGACTGTGGCGATGGTCTCACGTGTGTCAAAAGTGACCGAACCGTACACTTTGAACACGTGTGGTTCATCACATGTCTGTTCTGCCTCAGTGAGGAAAACATACAAAAGAAGAATATTCTGCAAGGCAAGAAAATAGCCAGAGATCCTTCTGGGAGCAGCGTGGCCACTCGTTTCAAAGGCACAGGGCTAATTTTATCGCCAGGCTGCACAGCTCTTGTAAATCATGGGGGAGAAAGGGCTCCCGTCTGAAAGGCCGTTCCCAGGAAAGGAAATACCACTCAGAGTTAGGGATGAGGAGATGCTGATAAGCCGCATTACGATAAGAAACACAGATTCGGGCGCTGGGAGTTTTTGCTTATCTGATTACTAAATACGAAGGCATCTGATAGCGCCCGCCGGGTGGGCGCACCCCAGGCGCCCCTGTGGGAACTGGCCTGCGATGGCGACCTCCATGGCGGCCGCACGGCCCCTTCCGTGACAGTTAGACGTGGCGCCCTGTGACCCGCCAGGAGCGTGTTCTGCGCCGACATTGCACGCTTGCTCAGGGGTCTGTTGCCAGGACCCCGATGCAGACACAAGCCCCCCGCACCTCCCCTTCCTGCCATGCAGGTGAGTCTCTCCACAGCCCCTAAAACCGCACCGTCCCCTTTGCCTGGGAAAAGACACCCCTGAGGTCGGACCCCCGAAATAACAGCGCCCGGGGCCGGAGGACCAGGGCCCTGTCGCCAGGCGTGTGTGAGCGGGGTGTCTACAGAAGGGGGCGCCGCCTGCCCCTCTGTGTCCTGGGACAGACCCGGGGACGGGAACTGTCTCCTCGAAGGTGAACAGTCAGGATGAAGCGCTCAGCCCTCCGAGCCTGCGCCCGTTTTCAAGGACCTCGGGCCCCTCCTCCGTCCGCGTCTCTCGGGGTAATTTATTCGCTGCGATTTTCCTCCTCCGGGCTTTCCGTGGTGTCGCCTCTTGGTGGAAACACATTTTCTCTTGATGATTTTATGTTCTTCTGTAGCTGTTGCCTCTTTTTTTTCTCCCCTCCTTCATGCTTTATTGCTTTGGTTTTATTTTTTAAAAAAGAAAAGAAAACCACACCAAACTCATGAGAGATTTATGTTGTATCCGGCACTTACTCTCTCGTCAGGATGCCTCCTCTTTAGCTGGTCTTGTTTCCTATTTCCCCCTGACTTGGCCTTTGTGTTTATGAATTCCCTCTTCCTGGGCAACTGTGTCCTTTCTTTAAACTTAATTCCGAGTGATGCTTAGCTCATTTAGTTAAAGTCGTTCTCCTAAGAGGCATCTCAAGGCTATAAATTTTCCTCTGATTGCAGCGTTAGCTGTGACACAGTTCTTACTGTGACATACGCTCCTTTTCATGGCTTTCTCGGCGGTTTTTCCTTTGTGTTTTGATTTTCCTCTTTGATCTGTGGTTCTTTCAAGAGATGTTTTCTTAATGGTTGAGCAATCCCCCTTTTTATTACTGTTATTTATTTCTCATTTAACTGGTGAGCGTGAGGCCTGTGACATCGCTGTGGAAAGGGAAGATTTTCTTTGTGTCCAAGGGCAATAATAACCCCCTTACTTTTGTGAGTGTTTGTGGAGAAGGCATGTTCTCTCTTCGTAGGACACCAACTGTTATTTTCATGTACAGGCCAAATGCATGTAGTATGTAGGTGAGTCAACACGCCTTGGCCCCAGGTCTAGACCAAACAGCCCACATGCCACCAGCTCCCCATGTCACCCATCTCAGGGCTGGTTTCTCTCTCTTTTTTCATTGTTGCTGATCGTCACCTTAGGATATTTCCCCATTGATTTTTAGCAAGAGTGGAAGCGAGAGGGAGAGACAGAAATATCGGTGTGAGAAAGACACATGATTGATCGCCTCCTGTGTGAGCCCCGACCAGGGCCTGGGCTAGGGGGGAGCCTGCAAACTGAGGTACATGCCCTTGACCAGAATCGAACCTGGACCCTTCTGTCTGCAGGCCGACGCTCTATCCACTGAGCCACGCCAGCTAGGGCAGGGCTGATCTCTCTTGAAAAGCTTTCCTAAGGTGACATGAGCGTGTACTGCTCCCACGCCTCTCTCTACAGGGTAGGGAGCGTGTGCTCTGTGCCGTCCGTTTGCCTGGACCGCGCGCCCCTGTGAGCTGTTAAAATCCTCACGCTGGTCCCAGGGCTCTCGGAACACGAGGAACTGAATGCACACGAACGAATGGGGCTCGGCGTTCATTTCCAACCGCACAGGATCGTGGGACACGAGCTGGTCTGCATCTCGCTCTCCCCCCGCCCCTTCTGTGACCAAGGTGGGCGTCCCTCCTCGGACGCGACAGCCACTCGTTCCAGACTGTCCCGTGCTTCTCGGTGGTTTTGTGTCCTGTTTCCCCATCGCGGCCTTTGCGTTTATCAGCTCCCTCTTCCTGGATCGCTGTCCTTCCTCTAAACTTCATTCAGAGTGAAACTTGGTTCGTTTTACTTGACGTCTTTCTTCTAAAAGGCATCTCGGGGGCACGGATGTCCCTCTGTGCGGGCGACCGCTGTGCTCTGTGGCGGCAAAGCCCTCGGCTCCAGGTCCCGGGCAGCTTTCTAAACGCCTCCTTGCGCCTGCGTCCCCATGACACGTCCGATCATCTCCGTGGGGCGGTTCCCGGATGCAGGCATTTGCTGGGGCCTGGCTGACAGAATACTCCACTGTGCGGCCGCACAGACGTGACTGCCCCCGTCCTGGAGGCTAGGGTCCACGACCAGGTCGCCGGCGGCTCCTCCTGAGGCCTCTCTCCTCCTCGTGTCCACACGCGGTCCCTCTGGGTGTATGTGCCCTGACCCTCTCTTCTTACGACGATCCCAGTTCCTCCGTGGCTCACATCACAGCCTCGTCTCCCACCAGATCACCTGTGAGCTGCTGGAGTGGAGCGCCCTGTAAGCCCAGGGGTGCAGTTGGCCCAGGTGTGCTGGCGGGAGCACAGCTGTGGCACATCGTCCATGTCCTGTGTCCCAGGCAGGGCCCCCTCCCTGGCTCCCCTGCACTGTCATCTCCTCGGCCGTGGTTGGGGCCTCTGCACCGGCAATGTTTGGGGCCACGTCAGCCTTTGCGAGGGGCTCGTAGACTATTCAGCAGCATTTTGAACCCATCAGGGTTCTGGCAACACCCCCCTCCCCCTGTTATGACAGCTGAACTGTCTCCAGGCATCACTTAATGTCCCTGGACGGGGGCGCAGATCACCCCAGTTGAGAACCACTGGGCTAAACGGATGCCCCAGGGTTTGGGGGTTTTAAAATATATTATTTTTATCGATCAGAGAAGAAGGGAGAGGGGGAGCGAGAAACATCGTGACGAGAGAGAATCATGGGCCGGCTGCCTCCTGCATGCCCCCCACTGGGGATGGAGCCCATATCCTGGGCAAGTGCCTGACTGGGAATCGAACCCTGACCTCCCGGTTCATAGGTCAACGCTCAGCCCCTGAGCCCCGCTGGCCGGGCGGGGTATGGAGATTTTGGGGGACACGGATTCTTGGGGACAGTGTCGAGCTACGGAGAAGAATGAGACCAGATGCACTTCGCTCACCGTGCCCCTTGCCCCCACTGCTGTCCCACTGGCTCCCCGTCTGTGTGCCCCGGACACTGGTTTTCAGAGCCACTGGGGAGGACGTGGTGTTTTGCTTTGCCCCGAACCGAACCGTTGTGCTGTGTTTGCTAGAAAAGGCGGGGAATGCTAATCCGACCCCTGACCCAACCTGGTCCCTGCCCGTTGGCGTGGCGACGGCCCTGGCGGCAGCAGCCCCCCTGCGGATCCAGCCCAGGTTAGGCCGCCGCCCTCCCCGATGCCTCCTGATCCCCTTCTCAGCCGGACGGCCCAGCCCTGTCTTTGCGGCACTGGCACTTCAAAGGGCCCCCCCACCCCTCGGCGGGGGGCCCGTCTGAGGTTTCCTGGGGTGACATTGAGTCTGAGCGTCCGGCCGTGTGACCAGGCGTGCTTCTCAGTCAGCTTCCAGGCCCGCGATGCCATCTCTGCCCCCAGCTGCACCCGTCCAGGGTCCCGCAGAGCCGACCGCCACCGTTTTGCCTGGTAACCGGTCCACAGGCACACGAGGAGCTCTGAGGCCGGGAGGTGCCTGCTCCTCCGCACAGCGAGGACCCCGGAGCCAGGCTGTGCTGCGGTGGGTGGGAGGGAGGCTGAGGGCGGCTCCAGCCCCTCGCACCCGCCCGCGGACAGTGAGCAGGAGAGCGGGCCCCGGGGAAGAGCCCCCTCCGTCCTCTGTCATTCCTGTCGGTTACGCTCTGCCGCGCGTCGTGTGGACAGCATCGTCCTTGGCCTCCTCCGTGACCGCACCCTGGGTGGCCCAGGCGTGGCGGGGGGCAGGGGATGGGGGATGCCCCCCCCGCAGCACGCGCTGGCCGGCCTGCGACCCTCCGACGGCTCCGGCTCCTGGTGTGGAATCTCTCTGTGTCCCGGGGCCGCATGACTCAGGCTCCTGCTATACCCGCTCAGCCCAGCCCTACAAGCCGGCCGTGCCCGGCCCCGGCTCAGACAGAGAGAGGGAGAGGCAGAGAGAGGGAGCGGTCAGAGTGAGAGGCACATCGATTGGTTGAGATCAAAGCTGCGACCGAGGTCTGTGCTCTTGACAGGAAATCCAACCTGTGCCCCTTCAGTCCTCGGGTCGACACTCTAACCACTCAGCAACCGGCCAGGGCTTAGGTCTTTTTAAAATGAAACTTCGTATCTCTGGACACTCACGCGCAGTCACAGGGGGACCCCGTGCCCTTGGATCAGCTCCCACCCCCGAGGGGGCGGCTCTCACAGGGCACGGGAACCGCGACCAGGACGGCGGTGCCGACACGGCCCCACCCCACACGGGTCCCCGCAGAGCCACACCCTCTCCCTCCTCCCTGAAACCACCCATCTGATGGCCAGTTCCTCCGGCTTGTCATTTCTGGAATGTTCCGTACGTGCACGCACTCAGCCTGTGGTGTCGGTGTGACCGTTCGCTGTGCACATCTGGGCGGCTCCCCCTTGGGGCTCCTCCACACTGTGGTCGGCTGAACGGGGCCCCCGAAGTATCTGGGTCCCAACTCCTGGACCCAGTGCCCGTGGCCTGCATGTGGTGGGGGAGGCCCTGCGTGTGCCGGGCCCAGCGTCGCCACGGGCACCCTCAGAGGAGGGAGGCAGAGGGAGGCGACCCCACAGAAGCCGGGGAGAAGGTGCCACGCGACGTAAGGGCTCGGGGGGGTGTAGGTGGCTCCGGGGCCAAAAGGCAGGAGCACGCTCCCCGAGGACCCCCCAGAACCCCCCCTGGCTGGGGTTTCAGTCCCCTAAGAGTGAGTTCGGATGCTGGCCTCTCACGTGCTAAGCCACCGCGTAGGTGGCGGTCCCGCGGCAGTGGGAGGCGGAGACACGGATGAGGCCGGGTTGGCTTGTGGGTGGGCGCTGGGAGCGGAATTGCTGAGCCGTGTGGCGTCGCGTTTAGTTCCAGGAGAGACGGCCTGACATTTCCCCAGTGGCTGCACCTCCCTCCAGCAACTCAGCGACCCCGTTTCTCCAGGTCCTTGGCGGCACCTGGTGTCCCCACCGTCCATTTCCTCCTCCCACAGGTGTGAGCAGTGAGCCCCCCCCCCACGTCTTCCCAGCATCCCTCTCCCGTCGCCTCTCCCGTGTCCCAGTCAGCACTGTGTCCTTTCAGACCACTTGCCCGTTCTCCAGCCGGGTTGCGTGGTGAATGCTGAGCTTTGTGGAGTCTCTGTGTTCTGGATGCCAGTCTCAGGTCAGGCGTGTGGTTTGAGAATCTTTCCACCCGCCCTGTAACTGTGTTTTGCATCCTCTGAGCTAACGCTTTCGGTGTCAGTCAAGTCCAACGTATCCCTTCAGGGGTGGTTCTCGCAGGATCGGGTCTAAGAACTCTTTGCCTCACCCTGGACCCCGAGCGTTTCCTCTGCTCCTTGGCTGCCATTGTTGGCAGCTTCACTCAGGTGTAATTCATGCATCACGCAATCCACCCCTTTAAAGTGTGTGATTCAGTGGTGTTTAGCGTGTCCCCAGGGTTGTGCAAACATCCCCATGGTTTTAGGCAAGGGTTACCCCAGGAGCACAAGTATCTCCCCTCCCCCACTTCTGGGTGGCTGGCAGCCCCTGGAGACGTCAGAGCCCACACCCTGCAGTGGGGCAATCCCTCCCAGCGGGTAAGGGGGGCGGGGGAGACAGGCGCCCTGGGCATGTGGCTGGTGAGTGCTGGGCAGGCTGATTCAGCGCAGGAGACGTGCCCTGCAAGGTCCAGGGCTGTTTATCTCATCTCCCGGCAGGGAAACGTGGCCGGGCCATCAAAGGCCTTTCCCAAGGCCACGTGCTCCGAGGGGCACACGCAGGACCTGGGGGAGCCCGGCTCTGGGACTGTGAGAGCGAGATAAGGACCTGGATTTATGACGCAGGCAGAGGCGAGCCCCAGGGGGTGCAGGCTGGGAGTGACAGCATCAGAGCCGGAGCGTCTAGCGACAGCGCCCCTCTCTGCATGTCCACCTTCCCACGTGGCTACATTCAGCAAAAGGCGGTGGCCCCAGAGGGGCCAGGGCGTCCGGGACGGAGTGTGAAGAGTGCCCGGTGGGTCTGAGCTCCCACTGCCTCCTGCCCTTTCTGACTCTTATAAAAATGTATTTTTATTGATTTCAGAGAGGAAGAGAGAGGGAGAGAGAAACATCAATGATGAGAATCACTGATCGGCTGCCTCCTGGACACCCTACATGGGCTGGAGCCTGCCACCTGGGCCTGGGCCCTGACCGGGAATCAAACCCGACCTCCTGGTTCACAGGGCGACGCTCAGCCACTGAGCCACGACGCTTAGCCACTGAGCCACGCCGGCTGGGCCAACCCTTCTCGCTCTGCGTCGAGCCTGTGCCCCCCAACAGAGGCGAGCTGATTGAGGCGGCAGGTCTGGCTGGAGGAGCCGCCAGAGGTGGGGGAGAATGACCTGCAGACCAGCAGCGAGAGGGCCTGCCCCCCAGAGTCCTTCCTTCGGCGAGGCCCGAGGGGATCCGACCTCATGAGCCGTTGGCAGCATCGGTCACCCCGATGGGGTGGGCATCAGGTGTGCCCGCACCAACACCATTTGTGGAGGAGACTGCCCTTTGTCCCTTGTGTATCCTGGGCTCCTGCGCCCTGTGTCCTGTGGCCACCGAGGCCCAGGGTCACTGCTGGGCCCTCTCTGTGCCGCGGAACGGGGTGTCTGTCTCTATGCCAATCCCGCCCGTGTGAACCCTGTAGCTTTACAACCCAGTGTGAGACCAGGGAGATGCCTGGTCAGTGTTTTCAAAGGCTTTTCGCAGCTACATTTGTAGGATTTCTGTGCTGTCCTCACCTGGTTTTGTGATCAGGGAATTCTTCATCCAATGAGTTGGAAAGTAGACCCCGCCCCCTCGCGGTGTGATGCACCGTTCTCCTCCGTTCTCCTCTGAAAGTCTGGGAGAAGGACCATCGGGCCTGGGACGTCCTCCTCGGGAATTTCCCCCACAGCAGCCCCCGCTCAGGAACGCGCCGTGGCCACTGCCGATGGCGGCGGGTAAGACCGTGTCTCCCTCAGTCCTTCCCTCCCTCCCTCCCTCCCGCCTGCGCCCGACCGGCTCCCCTCGGCCCGCGTTCCCTCCTCCGTTTGCGAGGTCGCCACCTTCGCCCGGGGCCTCGTCTTGTGAGTCTGTGTTTGGGTTCCGTCTCTGTGGAATCCGGGAACCGTGCCCCATGCCACAGCCAGCCGCCCGGCCACCGCCAACCTGGGCTCTGAATCCAGGCCCGAGGACGCCGTCCGCTAAATCTCTGTCCCGCGTTCCGGTGCCTTCCCGGGGAGAAGGACCTCAGGGAGCTTCCGCGGAGGTCGGCCATGAACTTCCAGTCCCGATGGCCACCGTGTCGCTCACGATGGTGGCCGACCTTCGAACAGCCCGGGAGGGGAAGAGCAGGAATCTGTAAACCACAGGTACCACCTCCTCACGAGGTCCAGGGCCTGGGGAGTGACGGCAGGCCCAGCTTTGTGCATTCCAGGCCTCCATTATGTTTTGACACTTTGCTGTTGTGTTTTTTTTTCCCTATCCCTTCATTTTATTTTTTAAAAATAATTTCTTAGTGATTCCTTCCCCAGGACACCCACTGTCCTTCCGTCCTGTGATTTTTTTCTCCCTCGTGGACGCCATGCTCTTAGGAAGCTGGTTTGGACCACGTTCATGGCCTTTTAGGGTTCCTCCATGTGAGCAGGGGTTCGCTTTTTGAATAAGAAGGATGATATGTGGGGGGGGGCATAGGATTTTAGAGACGCTTCGGTGGGCGTGGCCAAGGACAGGCGGGGAGCGCTGGGTCAGACCCCCCTTTCGCCGTGGTCCTGTGTCCTCGCCGCTTGCAGAATGCGCTCCCTTCCGCTGCCTCCTCCGCACCCGCTGAGCTCCGTGCCGTCCCCCGAGAACCCGCTCCGGTCCGTCCGCTCCTCCCGCAGCCCCGCTGCTTCTGGAACCCCCCGCTGGCCGCGCTTTTCCTTACGGTTTTGGGAGACGTTACGCCACCTCCGCCTTCTCGCACCGTCCCTCAGAGCTGGCTCCTCTGCGCGGCATCATGGCCCTCGTACTGTCCCCTTCCGTGTCCAGATGTCGGGATGCGTCTCGTCTCGGGGCCTCGGCCTCGGCCCCAGGCTTTGTCTCCACTCAGCGCCGTGGGAGCGAGCGACCGTTTCTTCAACCCGTCGTGCTGTTCTCGTGTGGAGCCGCCCGCTCTTGTTGGGTTGTCTGTTCAGCCCCGTCATCCTCTGCTTCCTGTATTTTAGGGCCTGTTGTCACCTGTGTGTTTGACCTCTGTTTTGGGAGAATTGTTATCGTGGTGGCTCCTACGCCGAGCCTTCGGCCACGATCGCTGTCCCGCGTCGTCTTGGCGATTCGTTCACCGTGGGGACCTTCCTGCCTGCGTGTAGTGTGGCCGCGCCGGCTCTCTGGTGCTCAGCGCTGCGTGTCCCCTTTTCCCGCCCTGGTTCCTGGAACCTGCTTGTGTCTCTGAGTCTATAACGTGTCCATTGTGGGGCGCGCGTCCTTGGTTCCTGCTCCAGGCAGGCCGGCCGTCTCTGCTCCTTTGTTGAGTGTTTAATTCATGTGTAGTTAATACAGTTACCGGTGTGTGGTGGGATTTACATCTGCCGTTCGCTCCTCGTGTGCTGTACGTGTCGTGCCCCCCGCCCTCCTCGCCCACCTCCCGTGGGTTGAATAGACGTGCGTCCGTGTCCCTCTCGCTCCTGGGCGGGTGTCTTCTCCGCAAAGTTGCTTTCTCAGCAGCGTGATCTGGGGATCACAACAAACACCTTCACCGAAGAGGAGCGGTTCACGCTCCCGGCTCCCCTGACGCCTGTCCCTCTCCCCTGGGGACTCCAACTGCACGTCCGCCGTCACTGGTCACGCCGCCACAGGTCGCAGACGGCCGCTCACACGCCTCCTTCGCTCTGTCCCCTGATCCGGAGAAGCAGCGGCCATCCTGGTGGGGCCACTGCCAAGGCCGCTGGTTCCTTCTCCGTTCCGCCCGCTCACACCTGCCAGCTCGCGCCTCCCCCAGATTTCCATCAGCGCGTCGGTGCTTTCGACTCCAGGAGCTCGGCGTGGTTTGCTTTAGAACCCCCCCCTCTGTTGGCGTCTCCGTTTGGGTCATCACTCCCGTTCATACTTCGAACACCGCTTCTTCGAGGCCCTCGGCGCATGTGCGCTCGCTGCTTGGAAGTCTCACAGCCTCCGAGGCCCCTGAGGCCGAGGTCTGGGCCCCGCAGAGAGCGCATCTATGAGCTGCTCCTCACTCCGTGTGTGCGTCCTACTCCCTGCCGCCCTGCGCGTCTCAAAATGCCGGTGTCCCCAGCCTGTGTGGCTCAGTGGTTGCGTGTCAGCCCACGAGGCAGTCAGGGCACAGGCCCGGGTTGTGGGCTTGCTCCCCAGTAGCAGGTGTGCAGGAGGCGACTGATGAATGCTTCTCGCTTGTCCTGGATGTTTCTATTTCTGTCTCCTTCTGCCTTCCCCTCTCTGAAATCAATATGAACAAGAACCACCACAAAGCCCGACTCCTGCCCCATCCCCGGGGGAGCTGGGGCTCCCGTCCCCCCTCCAGGCCCAGGTGCTGCGTGCCGGCCTGTGTGACGCACCGCCAGGCCTGGCTCTGCAGTCCGTCTCCCGCAGCGGGTGCACGCTGATGTGTCGGCTCGAGTGCTTTAAATCCCTGTTTGTGTGTGTTTAGGTCTGGCTTCCTTGGTGTCACCACTGGATCAGCCTGGCTCGTGGTCAGACGGATGGCTCAGGAGTTGTGTCTGACGCCGGAGCCAGGCCCTCTGCCACGTCCTGAGGGGCTGTGCGCGAGGTGAGAGGTGGAGTCCCCGCAGCTCACGGGTCTCCCCGGCCTGTCCTTCCTGCCGTGCAGGGCCTCACAGCGGCCGGGGGAGACGGGGCCCAGGGTCCCCTCTGGCCTCCAGGCCTCGGGAACCCGTTGCAGCCCCTCCGGTCGCCGTGGCGTGAGCGCCCCGGTTATGGCCGCTGAGATTGCCATTGTGTGTGGGGTTTGCACAGAAGCCCCGTCTGTGGGTGCTGAGCCGAGTGTCTGCGAGGCCTCTGTGCCCGGGAGCACGGGAGGAGGCGGGGAGCAGCCCCACGAGGCATCGCCCCAGGCCCTGCTGCTCTCAGCGAGGTGTCCACGTGTTGGAGGCGTTTTCCGGGAGGAACACGTCCCACCTTGCTCTGCGCCTCCGGTTAACGTCTGGATTCTGAAACGGTCGCTTCGACTACGTCCACTTCATCGCTGCTCTCGGGGGTTTGCCTGGGCCCCGGGCCACCAGGGCCGAGCTGTGTGTCCGTCATCCTGCCGATTCGGTGCTGGTTGTGTCTCTAGAACCCGGGCCCACTTCAGTCCGACGGCACAGAGCCCGCCCGTCCCAACCCTCTCGCCCTCGTGCGGAACAAACCTCAGTGCTTTGCTTTCCTACCCGTGGATTCCGTGTCCTCGACCACCCACACCATTGCTTCTCGTCGCCCTGCCTAGTGACAGAAGGTGTTGTCCTTGTTCTAGAAGCACCAGACCCACTCAGGGTCCCCCAGACCCACTCAGTGTCCCCCAGACCCACTCAGGGTCCCCCAGACCCACTCAGTGTCCCCCAGACCCACTCAG
>PVJC01006634.1:41559-54366 GCA_004026665.1 Murina feae | reverse complement strand
ATGCTCACTGCATCTGCCCCGAGTGTGTTCTTTGTGGATCTGTTTTGTTTAGGTTAGTCCCACTCTGGCCGCTGGGTTGGGGCTGGCTCCTGTATCTTTAAGGAGGTGTTGCTGCAGAAGCCTCTGACGTACTTGGGAGGGGCGGGGCCTCGGGGAGTTCGCCGGGCGGGGCGGAGCAAACAGCTATGGCGCTTCTCAGTTCTGCGCTGAGAGACGCCAGGTCTCTGTGTCCCACGATATTTGCTGCAAGCAACGCTGAGAGAAACCCGTTTTGGATTTCCTTCTGATGCTAGTCTCTGGGTGTCTGTGGGACCTCCAAAACTCGTCTGGAGCTGGAGTTCAGAGCCGCTGGGGACTTGTGGCTCTCTCCGTTTTGGAAAAGAACCACGACGTCCGGTACCAGCCCTTCCCCGAGCCCGTGCGCGCGCCTCCGTACCTCTGTACTTTGCTTCCGCTTCTGCTCTGAGTCTCAGACTCTTCTCTGGTTGTAGGATTTTCACTCAGCCAGCCGTCCTGTGGGTGCGAGTGGTGTCCGTGTGTTCTTTTCGTGGTTTTTCTGAAATAGTTGTTCACAGCTGCATATAGGGTGTCTACCCTATGCCGCCATCTTGTTTCTCTCCCCGCACTGTCTCCTTTACCTCCCTCAGCTCCCACGGCCTGGCCTCTGCCGGGCCTGGCGTCTTGTTTGTGTGGACCTTGTACTTTCTCTCTCAGCTTTTACTTCTTCATCCAGTTGCCCCAAATAGGTCCTCCCTGCTGCCCCCCCACCCCGCGCCCTCAACAGTAAGGAGGGCGGTGCAGAGGGCTCGGGTCAGCCCCACGGCGTGGAGCCCAGCCCTGGCTCTTCTGCGCACTGGAGATCTGTGTGATTGAGCGGCTACCTTAACTCTCAAACCCATTCCCCATCGTAAGGCAAGGGCTGGTGCTCCCCTGGGAGTGGTGAACTTGAACGAGGTCCCTGTAAAGCATATCGAGTGACACGCGTAGGGGTCTGACAGTCGCCATGTGTGGAGCTGTGTGACAGGCCTGCTCCTGTCTGTGTGGCCTGACAGTTAAATTCCGAACTCACGGGAGCCTTGCAGTCACCACGACCAAGTCCCGATTCAAACCATTAGCATGTACTATTGGGCGTGTCGCTGGGAGAAGCTGCCTCCATTGCCCTGGCTCTAAGGATGATGCTCTCTGTGGAAGAGAATTGGTAATTAGCCACAAAGTACCATGTTCTGTGCCAGAGGCTGTGGGCATCTGCAAGACCCCTCAAGCCTTGCCTTCAAGGAAGGAACTGATTAGACATTAGCTAAGTGTAGCTACACTTGGAAGTAAGTCCCACGGGCTCGGGGAGGAGATGCAGTGTGAACCCAGATAATACAGCGCCCCCCACTGTCAGACCAGCACATTTCCCCGGTGGGACACACTACTGTTATAGTATAAACCCCATCGGGCACAACAAAAAGACGTGGGGAAGTGGCTCCATGAGTTAGCCCTGGGTGGTGGTGTGTCTCTTTAAAATTTGTGTGGGTTTATTTTTCAGATTGTGACTTTGATATTGGGGTGATCGTAGCTTTCTGTGTTTTTAAGGGAGTGGGGGGGAGTCTTGGCCACTCTGGGACCTGCATGACGGGGCGTTTCCCTGGGATGGGCCTGCCGCTCTGTAAGGGCACTTGGGGAGAAGAAAATGAGGAGCCAGGAGGCCAGGCCACATCTCCCTCAGCTGACGCACCCATTTCTGTGGCAGGGAGACACCTCGGGGGATTACCGGAAGATTCTGCTGAAGATCTGTGGTGGCAACGACTGAGCCATGTCCACCGGCCAGCAACAGTGATGCTAGGAAAAGGCCAAAAGAATGTCTGTCTATTTCTACCAAACCCACAAAATAGCCCCAAACCCCAGTGCCGACAACCGTGGAGCCTCGGCCCTGTCCCCCACCCGCCCCTCCTGACCGTGCCCACGGGCCTGTGGCATGGATGCTCAGGTCGCCGTGCCCTTCCCTCCACCCCCTCACAGCCTCTTGCTGCTGAAGTAGATGTTTCTCTCTGAATCATGCAGCCATTCCCCTTTGCTTGTAGCTGAGACACTCGGCTTCATTTTAGTCACACGATTTTAATGTTTTTTTGGAGGCATTTTTCTATAGTCATTGCCAGACAGGTGCGTCCACTCTGCTGCCACACATTTTGGGTGTGAGCGGTCCGGGGGCAGTGCCATGTCCTCACTGAGGAGAAGAAGGGAGGACCGTTCAGGGCAATCTTTGAATCTGGTGAGGATGTGTCATGAGCTTTGTTATTGCCAAAGTCACTGCTTTTTAGAGAAGAAAAAAAAGCCGGAAAGTCCTGTTCCTTCTTTATGTAAAACCAGGGAACAGCCAGCTCCCTGAGTCAGGGCTCTTTGTAATGGAGAATGTGCCTTACACCTGGATGCTGATGGCCAAAAGCTGTTTCTAAATTAAAGCCAGCCAGCTCTGGAACCTTCTGGAAACGTTCCCCTGGTGCCAGCCTCTTTTCTTCTGCTTCGTGACTTTGCCCTGTCCCAGAACAAGGGGTTCCAGCCTTATTAGCCAATGAAATTACGTGGCTTTACATAGAAGCTTGTGCTCAGGAAACCTGGGCATGAGCAGTTCACAGAGACCCAGGCTGTAAGGATGCTTCCAAAAGCCACGCGGGGCCCAGACACTGAGAAGGCGAGGAGGTTTGGGGCACAGGAGAGCAGGGCGGGGGTTGGGGAGCGTGCTCAGGTCCGAAGGAGGGACACGGGGAGGAGCCTGTGCATGCCTCCTGGGCAGGCCTTACTGCTGGGTTCCCTGAGGACCCTTCCGTCTGAGCGGGGGTCCTGGCTGTGGCCCTGGCAGGCTCTTTGCCCCTGGTTGATGGGGTGAGGACAGGGCAAGTCCAGAAGGGGCAGAGCGTCCAGAACCCAGGGCTCGCTGGTCAGGGTCTCTGTTCACTCCCTTTCTGACCTCCTATGTGGAAAGTAGAAAGGAGAGAATCCAGAGAGTGGGAGGGCTTGGGGGTACCTGCTCCCTGCCCCGGGGACATGGTGAGGGGAGGGGGTGCCCCCGGGGCATGGAGCAGCCGTAAACGGGACAGGAGCCTGGTCTACCTAGACCTGCCTCCCCCAACCAGAGAAGGAGACTGGAGTGGGCACTGGCACCCACGGCAGGCCCTCCTGTCACGCCAGCTCTGCCTCAGTTTCCGTGCCAGAGCCTCTTGCCCAAGACCCAGTATGCTTAGCTGAGGTGTTCCTTCCCTGGGGCAGGCCCCTGCCCTTGGGTGGCAGGTGTGCCCTGCCTGGTGGGATGGACCACTTGGCATTGCCCAAGTTGCCCTGAACTCAGGCTGACCCGGCAGCCTCAGAGCTGTGTGCCTGGGTTCAGTCTGCTTGATGTGACTGCCGATGTTCCGTGACTTGCCTGCCCAGTTGTCTACACCAGAGTTCCAGCCTGGTGCCCAGCAGGCGCTGTCTAACTGCACATGCATTGACTTTGGTCTCCAGTGAGTTTTAGATATTTTACCTTGTTACCAACATTTAAGTACTGAAAGGTTTCATATTTACACATGTTTAGACTTTTTAAAGTGTTTTCTTTTTTTTTTTTAATTGAGAGGAAGAGAGACAGAAAAATAGATTTGCTGCCTTCCACACGCCCTGACCAGGGATCAAACCCTAAACCTGGGTATGTGCCCTGACAGGAATCTGGGAGGAAGCTCAACCAACCACCACACCGGCCAGGGCATTCCTGGCTTCTCTTGAAAAACCAAAAATTCTGGCAGTATTGGCCTACATTCCTGCACAGCAGATGCTGCTGGAGCCAAGTGCTGCTGCCCCCCAGGCCTCTGCTCTTCCCTCGCCGTCGGCCCACACTCCCAGCGTGCTCCACCATCACCTGTTACCCATCGGGCCCCGACAGGCCTGGGAGTTTGACACTAGTTTTTACACTTGGGACACCTGTGCTCATCCTGGTCCTGGTCCTCTGTGCCTTCCTGTCCCTCTGGCTGCCTTCCTGGTCATGTCCAGGGGACCCAATCCATAGTAAGTTTGGGCTGGAGGACCATGAACTCAGATCTCTCCAGGGGAAAAGGTACCGACTGGTTTTAAGGTCAGTGGGAGGTTGTTAACAGTGATTATTCTCAGAACAAAAAAAGGTAGGGAGCGGGGCATTTGACCTTCACATCATTTTGGGAGAGGACTGCACAGGGTTCCCTGCAGCCTTTGGGTTGTTGGTCAAGGCCCGTCCATGGCACACGTCTAACGTCACTTCCAGGGTAGAGGACGGGGCTCCAGGTGCATTCAGCCCTTAGAACATTTCAACAGCGGTGAGGCCCCGGCAGGAACACTGCTAAGGGTGGCGCTGGGACGACGGTGGGGCAAGTGAGTCCCTGGTCTTGCTGTAACGTTTAGGGAAGGAACCTTGGGATGCACCTCGTGTTGATGGGGAAGTGGCCCTGACGTGGTTGTTCTTAAACCTTAGTGTGACATACAATACCAAGGAAAGGAACTAGGAACATTTAAAAAGAGAATAAGCAGTTCTACTCAGGGAGTTGATAAGCTGTAATGGGACCCATTTGAACTGGGCAGCCCAGACAATAGAAGTGGTGGTTGGGGGGGCGGGGGAGGCGGGGCAGGGAGAGACCCAGCAGGTAGCCTCCACTGTTGAACTCCATGGATAATACTTTGAGAATACTTCTGTCTCCACCAAAGCCCATCCAGTATTTCCATCGAGCTGTAATTGTCCAAGTGGAGGCCTGTACCAAGGTTGGTTCTGAGCACTTTAGATTCGAAAATAGAATGAAAAATGAAGCAAAAGAAGAGGTAAAACTCCAGCTCTATATTCACCACCTTAATCACAGTCTTTTTTTTTTCTTTTTAATATATTTTTATTGATTTCAGAGGAAGGGAGGGAGAGGGAGAGAGAGAGAGAATCACTGATTGGCTGCCTCCTGCATGCCCCACGGGAAATTGAGCCTGCAACCTGGGGATATGCCCTGACCAGGAATTGACCCCTGACTCCTAGTTCATAGGTCGACGCTCAACCACTGAGCCATGCCAGCCGGGCTAACCACAAATTTTAAAAAATGTATATTTTCATTGGTTTTTAGAGAGAGAAACATTGATTGAGAGGGGTCTATCAGCCACCTCCTGCCCTGCCAGGGATCGAGCCCACAACCTGGACACGTGGGGCCCTGACTGCATCGCAAACTGGCAACCTTTTGGTGCAGGGGACGGTGCCCAACCAACTGAGTCACGGCTTAACCACAATAACCTTGACAGTGCTTTCATGTATGAGGAAACTGCAGAAACAATTTTGTCCCTGCAACGGAGACAAAGGGAAGTGTGGGATCTATCAGACGTGAGCCTTTTTAAACACATGATTTGTCTGAGATGCGTGTTTCTGTGTCACTGAATCAGATAAAGAGTAAAGAGAACACCTGAGTGTGCATCGGGATCATCTGAGGAGCCTGTTGAAGGTGCAGGTCCTGGCCCCCCCTCACAGATTCAGAGCAGGCATGGGCCCAGGACCTGCGTCTGTACCTGCTTGCCTTGTGATTCTGATGCCCATCTAAGTACTTCTGAGAACGCATGTGTTCACACAGTATGTGTACAGGTGGCAGGGTGTTTGGAATCCAGTTAGGTAAAGGGAGATGGACCGTGTCCACTCCCAGCTTTGGGAAGAGGGATCTGAGAGGTGAACTTCTGCAGATACTCCTGGTCCAGGCAGCAGCTGGATGGCCACACTGTGCCCGTTCTCTTACTTTGATGGGGAGTGATAATCCTAGCCTGAGATTTGACCCTATTTCTACTGTCAGCTTCTTCTTGCCCTGGCTGATAGGACGCGGAGTCAGACCTAGAAACAGAAATCAACCTAAACCATTTCCCCAGGCAGCTACCAGCTTACATTTTCACCCACCACACCTACTCACCTGGCCACCTACAGGGTCCCCTGTCAGCAAAGGATCCAGTCAGTCATACCCCCAACTCTGTGAGGGGCTCTTACCCTCAGCCCTGGCTCCTTGGAAAGCTCTCCTTTGCCTAGTCCTGGGGTCCACCCTGAACCTGGTTCCTTCCCAACAATCAGAGCTGAGCTAGTCCTGAAGTAGAAAGCGTGGGCCTGGGAATCAAGCATCCCTGTTCTGATCTCAGCTGAGCCACCGATTTGCTGTGTGATCCTGGGAAAGTCACTTCCCCTCTTGGGGCCTCTTCATTTGGAAAATGAGCCCCAAGAAAGTTTGAAAGGAAACTGACAGCGAATAATAGTTCAACAATTATAGTTGGAGACTTCAACATCCCCCTTTCTGTATTAGATGGAATAATTAGACAAGGTGAAAAAGGAAACAGAAAACTTGAACACTACAAACTACCTAGACCTAGCGACATACAGAGCAGTGCACCCAACAACAAAATATACACTTCCAAGTGCACACGGGAAATATCTAGATAGACCACAAAAGTGAATACATTTTAGAAGATAAAAGCCACACAGAGTAACCTTTTATGACCACGTGGAATGAAACTAGTAATAACAGGAGAATATCTGGAAATTTTGCAAATATGTGGAAACTGAAAAACATACTCTTAAAAAAACAACCTGAATGAGTTAAAGAATAAATTACAAGAGAAATGAAATATTTTGAGATTCATGAAAATGAAAACAATACACTACAAGGCAGGATGCAGTGGAAGCAGTGCTCAGAGGGAAACAGCTGTAAATGCCTACGTTTAAAAAAAGGAAAAAGATCTCAAGCCAATCACCTAATTTTCCATTGTAAGGAATTAGAAAAAGAAGGGCAAACTAAACCCAAAGCAACCAAAAGGAAGCAAATACTAGAGTGCAGATAAAATAGAGTAGAAGAAAAAACAGTAGAACCAATTAAACAAAAAGGCCATTTGAAAAGATCAACAAAACTGACAAACCTTTAGTTAGATGAGGAAGAGAGAGATGATTCAATTACTAAAATTAGAAATGAAAGGGGTATTACTAAACTCATACAAATAAAGGGTTACAAGAAAATGCTGGTAACAATTGTATGTCAACATATTAGGTAACCTAGAGGAAATAGAAGAATCTTAGGAACATACAAATTCTCAAATCTGACTCAAGAAGAAATAAAAAATCTGAATACACCTATAATGAGATTAAATCCGTCAATAAAGTCAAGATATAATGCCAATAAAGTCAAGATATAATGCTTCACTGATGCATTCTATCAAATGTTTAAAGATGTGACATCAATCTTTCTCAAACTATTCCAAATATAGAAGTAACACTTCCTAATTCAGTCTATGAGACCAGTGTTACCCTGATGCAAAAGCCAGACAAAGCCATCACAAGAAAAGTGCAAAAATCCTCAGTGAAATACTAGCAAACTGCATCTAGCAGCATGTTAAAAGAATTATTTACCATGACCAAGTGGGGTAAATCAAAGGAATACAAAAATCATTCAGTATTCAAAAATCAATGTAATACACATTATTAACAGGAGATAAAAACCACATGATCATCTTCATGCAGAAAAAGCATTTGAGAAAACCCAACAACATTTAATGATTTAAAAACCCAAGAAACTAAGAATCAGTGGGAAATTTATCAAGTTGATATAAAGGGCATCTGTGTAAAAACAGCTGACGTACTTCATGATGAAAGAATTAGGCAAGAAAAAGAAATAAAAGGCATCTAAATCAGAAAGTAACAGATGACATGATCATATATATAGAAACCCCTAAAATATCCACACAAAAACTAGTAGAGTTAAAGGAATTCAACAAAGTTGCAGGGTAAGATACATGATGAACATACAAGAATTCATTGTATTTCTAAACATTAGCAATGAACAACCTGAAAATGAAATGAAAACAATCCCATTTACAATAATTTCAAAAAGAATAAAATATTTAAGGATAGATTTAACCAAAGTGGTGTAAGACTTGCACACTGAAAAATATGAAACATCCTGTGCTCATTGGTTGGAAGGCAGTACTCTGCAAGTTGATCTACAGATTCAGTCCAATCCCTATCAAATTCCAATTGCCTTTTTGCAGGTATGGATAAGCTGATCCTAAAATTCCTATGGTATTGCAAAGGACTGGTTCCCAAATAGCCAAAATAGTATTGGGAAAGAACAACAAAGTCAGGGAACCCATACATCTTAATTCAAAACTTAATGCAAATCTACAGTAATTTATATAGTATGATACTGGCATAAAGAAAAGCACAAAGACAATGAGATAGAATTGAAAAACTCAACTGAAACATCTCTGCTCAGTTGATTTTGACAAGGGTCCCAGAACCATTCAATGGGGAAAGAATATTACCTTCAGCAAACAGTGCTGGGACAATTAGGTATCCCAAGCAAAGGAATGCATTTGAATCCCTACCTCACATCGTATACAAAAATTAGATCAAAATAGATCAAAGAACTAAACGTAAGACCTAAAACTATAAAAATCTTAGAAAAAGACAACAACATCTGTGACCTTGGATTTGGCACTGGATTCTTAAACATGACACCAAAAACACAAGCAACAGCAACAAATTGGATTTTATCAAAATTAAAACTTTTGATAAAGAACACTATCAAGAAGGTAAAAAGACCACCCTCAGAACAGGAGAAAATACTTGCAAATTACATATCTGATAAAAGCCTAGTATCCACAACACATAAAGAATTCTAACAACAACAAAAGCCAATCCAATTTTTAAATGAGCAAATACTTGAATAGCCATGGGATCTGTCTCTTGCTTTATCAGTGTTTGGATGGAACAGACCCAGGGCCCCTTCTTCCAGCCTCCGGCCCTCTCCTGCGTCTTATCCAGTCACCACCTTCAGAACCACCTCCGAGACCAGCCAACATATCGCTTTTTTTTTTTTTCTACCTTAACTCATTGCCGCGCAACCATGAGCTCCCAAATTGGTCAGAATGATTCCACTGAGGTGGAGTCTGCGGCCCACCGCTGGCCGCCCTGCACCTGCAGGCCTCCCCACCTACCTCTCTCTGGGCTGCTACTTTGCCCACGACATGTGGCTCTGGAGGGCATGGGCACTTCTTCCCCGGTTGGCACAGAAGCACAAGAGCACAGAGCATCTCTTAAAGATGCAAAACCTGTGCAGTGGCCTCATTCTTCTCCAGGACCTGCAGGAGCCCTCCCTACATGAGTGGGTAACAGGACGCCATGGAAGCTGCCATGGCCTTGGAGAAGAACCTGAACCAGGCCCTTTGGAGCTGCAGGCCCGGGTTCTACCCGCGCAGACCTCAGCTCTGTGATTTCCTGGAGAACCACTTCCGGGGTGAGCAGGTGAAACTCTTCAAGAAGATGGGTGGCACCTGGCTCACCTCCGCAGGGAGCTGTCCCCAGGCTGGGCTGGGCGAGGAGCTCTTTGAAAGGCTCACTTTGGAGCCCAGGGGCCTTTGAGAGGCCCCTCTGCATCCCCCTGGAGTCTGGCTTTTGCCTGAGACTCTTCCCAGAACTACTATCCATTCTTTTAACCACCCTGAAGCCTCTCCCATGCACTGGATCAAATGAAACAAGAAAGCTTTTTGCTGCAAAAAATAAAATGACAAAACAATACATAAAAATAGTCAACAAACACATGAAAAGATGCTCAGCTCGCTAGTCATTAGATAAAAGCAACCTAAAACCACGAAATACCACTACACACCTAGTAGGGTGGCTGTGACAAAAAAGACATGGTGAGGATGCAGGGGAGTTGAAACCCTTATGCAAACATTGCTGCGGGGAGGGGAAACGGCCCCGGCTGCTATGCGAAAACGCTTGGTGATTCTTCAAAATTTTACTCGGAGTTACTACTTGAGTCAGCAATTCCATCCCTAGTTATAGACCCAGTAGAAATGAAAGCGTATGTCCACGCGAAAGAGAGTGAAAGACTGACACCTGTTAAACATGGATGAACCTTGAAAACATGCTAAGTGAAAAAAAAAGGCACAAAAGATCACATATTGTATGATTCCATTTATAGGAAATGTCCAGAACAGGGAGCCATAGGGACAGAAATGTCAGTGGTCTCCAAGGGACGGTGAGAGGGGAAACGGGAAGTGATGCTTCATAGGGACGGGGCTTCCTTTTGGGCTGACCAAAACGTCCTGGAATCAGAGAGTGGCGCTGACTACACAACATTGCGAAGCCACTGAATTTGTAGTTTAAAATGGTTGCAGTTTTGAATGTTGTGCCTTGTGAATCTTACCTCAATAGAAATCTGTTTTAAAACCTTAATGGGTACACTGATCCCCTGGTGGATCTAATTAAAATGTAAATTTTGATTCAGGAGGTTTGATTGGGACTCCAAATTCTGCATTTCTGACAAACTCCCAGGCGAGCCCATACGTTGAGTAGCCAGGCTCCCCAAAGGGCCCATCCGATGAGTCTCAGCTTCAAGTGCCTCACCTCTGTGAGCCAACCCTGCCCTGCCCTTGTAAGGAAGGAGGCCTGAAGCAAGCCTCCAGGGGGATGTGGGCCTCGGGCATGGGGGCAGGTGGAGAAGGGCAGCCGCTGTAGGGTCCACTCTGTTAGCCGGTCGAAGGAGTAGTTTATTTGCACAAAGCTGAGGAAGGAAGGCCAGACGCAAGGCTCAGAGGAGAGCAGTTGGACAGCTCCATCTCCTGACTCAGTAATGATCTGGAAGAAAAGGGGCTCAGAGTGAGGGGTGCTGAAGGCACCCTGCCCCGTCCCCGGGTCTCAGGAACTATGCCGGGGATCACAGGGCTCAAGGAAAGGAGGGAGCAGGTGCAATCTCTCCACTCCCGGTCAGAGGGACGCAAGTCTTTCTTGAAAGGGTTCCTGGCAGCACAGGGGTGGTCTTCGGAAGGGAGATGAGAGGATGGGAGGAGTGTGTTCCAGGAGCCCTGATGGGATGCTGGCCTGTAGCCACCCGGGGTGGGGGCCAAGAACACTTGGGGTGAACTGGGGGAAATGCCTGCCCACTTCTGACCGGAGGAGGAGCTGGAGGCCTCCTGTCCAGGCTACACCAGAGCACCCATTCCACCCTGCTTGCCCAGCCTCATCTCTGCCACCTGAGGCGCTCACCATCTCCCAGGAGGTCGGGGGTCGGGCTGAAGGGCCCCGGGGGCAGGTTCCAGGCCAGCCCCTCCAGCTGGCTCAGCAGGCCTTTCAGTTCAGCCTCCAGGTGCTCCACCGTCTTCTCCACCGTCTAGAGCAAGAGAGATGGGAATGGGGAGGGGTGGGGCAGAGGAGCAGAGGACGCCAGTGGTGCCCAGTCCTGCTTAGTCAGGAGCACCTAGTGTGCAGCGGGGAGAGATCTGGGCTCTTCTTGTTCAGTCTCCGCCCTTCCCACCTCCGGGTTCCCTAGATGACAAAATCTTAGGGGCTGCTCCTGGCATGGCTTTTTCTCTGTCTCGGGTTTGGAGTGACCAGGATTCCACGTCTCTTTCAAGGACTACATCACGGGAGCTCACATTTCTTTTGTTGCCTCGCCCCCTGGTGGCAACTCTGCCAAATGACAAGTTTGGGATTTTGAAATTTTCTTTATTCAGTGTTAACTTTTTTCATGAATGAATCCCATTAACAGTCTGTTGAAACAGACTCCATCTTAGAAAAATGATCTAATTGAAAAATAATAAAACATGTAGTATTGCCAAGGACACTAATTTCATTAACATATTATTCAAGTATTCAAAATTAAATTTTTGATGTAAAAATTTGTTTTTATTAACTCACTAAACAACATGATCCACCATAAAGTCTAACAACTACTGCAATTTTGACATACGGATTAAACTGAGTGATATGTTGAGATGTTTGAAACAATTGTAAGGGGATGAAATTACCTGATTTCTATTGATGACAAAAATCGCAGTGCTATTTATACTGATAATACTACTATGGTTTGTTGTATCCTATATAATAAAAGCCTAATATGCTAAGTGTCCAGTCATCTGGTCGGCTGGTCAACGAATCAAAGCGTAATATGCTAATGAAATGTTAAGGCCATTCAACCACTTGCTATGACATGCACTTGACCACTAGGCGACAGACGCTCCGACTGGTAGGTTAGCTTGCTGCTGGGGTCCAGCCTATCAGGACTGAGCAAGACAGGCCAGACACACCCCTCCTGTAGTCCCTCCTCAGCTGCCAACCTCCCACATCCCTTCCCTCCCCAGTCCTGACGTCAGAATGACTGGTTGCTATGATGCACACTGACCACCAGGGGGCAGATGCTTAATGCAGGAGCTCCGCTCAGCCAGAAGCCAGGTTCATGGCTGGCCAGCGCAGCAGAGGTGGCAGGAGCTTCTCCCACCTCTGCAGCAGCACTAAGGTTGTCCAACTGGTGGCTTAGGCCCACTCCTTGCCTAAGCCAGCATTCAGGCATCCCCTGAGGGCTCCAGGACTGCGAGAGGGTGCAGGCCAGGCTGAGGGACACCCCAAGTACACAAATTTCATGCACCAGGCCTCCAGTTTATAACAAATGTGAATGCTAAGGTTTTTGAAAATAAAGTATAATTTTCTCTCCATATAAATTTATGGACCCCAGGTTACAAACTGGCGGTGTAACAAAACACAGTGATCAGGTTTCTACCTTTTCACCTGGTGGTTTTGCGGAGATTTCTGGCTGGGTCCCAGGTGTGGCAGCGTCCCTTGCAGCTGGTCAGCCTGACAGCCCAGGTAGGGCAGGGAGCTGGTCAGCCCGACAGCCCAGGTAGGGCAGGGAGCTGGTCAGCCCGACAGCCCAGGTAGGGCAGGGAGCTGGTCAGCCCGACAGCCCAGGTAGGGCAGGGAGCTGGTCAGCCCGACAGCCCAGGTAGGGCAGGGAGCTGGTCAGCCCGACAGCCCAGGTAGGGCAGGGAGCT